>PVKA01003125.1:0-114321 GCA_004027165.1 Ctenomys sociabilis | reverse complement strand
CACTCTTAATTCACTGATAAGAGATATCTGCTAAAATAATATCTGTAAATATAATATCATGTATGCACCTTGTACAATACCAAAACGTTATGAAAACAGTTTGCAATGTATTAATTCATCAAATCTGTATGGTTAAGGTGTCTTGAAACTGTCTGATTGACATTTGTATTTTAATAAAATAAAAATAAATGAAAAAAAATAAAAAAATAAAATAAAATATAAAGAAAAAAAAAAGATCATGTGTGTAAACAAATGTAGTTAATTTAAAATTTTCTGATATCAGTTTGATACTTCCATTTCCATAACAGCAGGGGTTTATGCTTATTTAGGGAACAGGCAAAGGGTACCCATTACCATTTAACATTCTGTTCACAGTCTGGCTCCATTTGTAGACTGAGCTCCTTGAGGCCAGGCCTTGTGTCTGTTTACCCCGTGGATCTGGGCCAACACCAACCCAGTGTCTGGCCCAAGGCAGGCACCAAGAAAGTATTTATAAGACAGAGGACACTATGGTGCTTGCCACTCTCATCAGCCAGCCTGACGATAGAGTCTATATTGAACCCTTGGGTCTAACAGTTCTAAGGTCTAAGGGAAGATCAGAGTTACCTGGTCAGGAGTTAATGCCCAGTAGAGAGATTTATGCTCTCCTCCCTCCCACCCCCCTTGTGACAGCAAATACCTTCATGTCAGGGCATGACATGCCAATAAATGCAGGGCAGGTTGGGAAATCCAGGTTGCCAAGGATACCTCCTGTGGCTACTCCCCACAAGGGTCTACTCTGACCAGACTAACTGGGTTCCAGCTAAGCAGTAAAGAGACCCTTTTTCCTCTGAGCCCAAACCTTAACCACTTGGTACTGTGTCTCTAGGAGGCCCAGTTAAGTGTGATACTGCTTTCTAAAAAGCTACCAGGTGACACTGAGGCTTCCTTTCACTCACCCTACAAATGTGATTTGAACAATGACCACATCCCCATAACTGTCCTAGAGGTTGACGAGATGCAGTCTAGACCCTCAAATAATTCTGAGGTCCCTGAGGAACAAACAAGGAAAAAGACCACAACAATACAGCATGATGAAAGTGAAGACAGAGCAAATAGGTTGTGAGGACACATGAAAGTCGAGGGCATGGTTGTGCAGAGCAGGCCACAGCACAAGGAGGGTGGAATTTCGCTTCCTGAAGGATAAGTGGTCATTAGGTGAGGAAATCCAGAAAGGGTAGAGAGTGGGGAAGAGGGTGCATAGGATGCAGGGACAAGAAAGGATGGATGGGGGCAGGAAGTAGCAAGTGGGGATGTGGATGGGGGTTCCACATTTCCAGGAACAGGGAAGGTGTCTTGTGTGGAAATTTGGAGCCTGTGAATAAAGGAGGCAGGTGATGGTCTTTATCTACCTCCTGCTTTAGAGATAAGCAAGCTGAGGTATGAAGAGAAAAAACTATAGAGGAAGTGATCTGGATAGCCAAATATGGATCTGCCCTTCCTGGTACACAGGAGTGAGAAAATAAATAAGCTTCTGCAATGGTACAGAGACCCCACACCACTTGCCTCCCCCAAATGAGCTGTCTTCTTCACAACATCAAAAATGGTGAAGACAGCCGTTGCGCCCTTCTAGAGGCGGCAGTGGTGGCTCAGGAGACTCTTATGAACAAAAGGCTCTGTTCTCTAATCCAAAAGGCTGAAGTGTGGTGCATCTGGGGAACCACAGGAGTTGCACAACTAGACAAAAAAGGCCTTGCTAGGGGTGGATGAAGGAAAGATGGAGAAGTGGAGGACCAGCCAGAAGAAGATTGGCTTTTATGCTAAAGGCAGGGAGAAACTCTTAATGGGTTTCTTGGCCTGAACCCAGCTGCAGAGTGAGCCAGGAAAGAAATCACCAGTGTCATCAGTGGAAGAAAATCAAACTCCCCTTCCAAGTTCCTGAAGAAAGGTAAAGAAAAAGCAGGAAGTAAGGCTAAGAAGCAGCCGCACAAGAGCAAGCGGAAACACCAGACCCCCCACCACCACCAAATTTAGAGGAAGGCTTATTTTACATCAAGGGCACCGCTCAGCATTGTTTCCAGAATATCAGGCCCTGATCTCTGGTGGTCTCGGGCTTAATTGAGATAAGCAAGCAGGAAGTAGAGGCAGACTGGCTTATCAATTGGGGGTTAGTTTATACAATGTACATCGGAGTGATAGCTACATATCACAGTGACCAGCCATCTAGTAGAGATGGAAAACCAGAAGTGGAACATAAACTATCACCTGGGCAACTAACAAACTGAAGTACTGGTGGGAGGGGCATTTTCTGCTCCATTTCCCACCTCTTTTAGTTTCCCTGGAAAGTCTTTGTAGGGCATATTCATGTGCTCTTCCGAGACAAGGCCCAACTAGAATTTAGGCCCATGCATCCTAGGACATTCCCCCGGCAAGGTAGTGAGGGGTTAACCTAATCATGGACAGTGTCCAATATATCTTAGATGCTCATCAAACCTTAGTGAAGATTTTTCTGTTCTCTTAGGGCAACCATCCATAGAGTTTAAGGCCAAACAAACAAAAAAGATAGGAGGGGGTGAGGAAGCAAGAACTGGAGTAAACAGCCTAAAAACCAGGGTGAACGAGTATGGAGCCATCCTGTAATGAGGTCCTCAGCTTTCACACCGGTAAGTATGAATGATATCTTCTGAATGAGCCTCAGAGGAGTTGTCCAGGTAAATTTTCATCTAATCCTGGATTTCTGAAGCAAACACACACACACACACATACACACACATACACACGCGCACGCGCACACACACACGCAGGAATGTCTACAGATATAGCCAGTCTTTTAACTAATTATAAGCTATTTCTGTAGGGATAGGTAATCTATCTGTATATCTTTAAATGGGGAGGGTCCACTATAATGCATAAGATAAAGGCCAGTGATACAGACACTGAAGCCTGGGCTGGCTGCAGGGGTCCAGGTATCAGCACTGTGGCTTGAGCTTGCAGAACAAATGTTGGAGGCAGGTCTGGCTCAGATCTTCTGGAAGTACTGGGTAAAGTTTTTCTGACTGAGTTAATGTTTTAACCTCAGCTGGATCCCTAGAGGGGGCTTAGGCCTCTGGACCAGATTATTTTTGCATCATTGGTGACAGGTTTCCAAACATCAGTTTTCTATGCAGGTTATCCCTGCAGGAGAATTTTGGCCAAAATAGTCTTGTCCAAGGTGACCACAGCACATCCAGCCCATCAGACTCCATTCCTAACAGAGCTCCTTCCATCCATAAGCAGGGTGCACTCAGCATCTGTCAGGGGATCCCCCAGCCCAGTATGTGGCCCCTGGATAGTCTAGTCTCAATCTGAGGTGATCTTGTCATCAGATTCTTTGATCAGAAGGACAGTGGCCGTTAGAGCACAGAGGAAATGGAGCCAGAGGCCCTAGAGGCCCCTGGGCACTCTCAGGAATTGACAGCCCAAGTGACTGTATAGAAGCCACCAGCTCCAAGAAATTTGCAGAGTTGCCTTCTTGTAATTGGTTTCTGCCAGATATTGTAACCGCTGGGAACTCAAGTCAGGTCAGTTGGCCTTTGAGTCTGGAACAGAGGTGTGGAGGACCATGTGGCAGCTCTCCTTGAAAGAAGAGCAACTGTCTCCATTTTTACTAAGCCTGACCCTATTTCCTCACATTGTTATATACAGAGCTGGCTAGGACTTCTGTTTATCCTTCAGTTGGCCTTAAGCAATATGTATTGGTCTAGCTGAGGTGCTGGTGATAGTCTTTGAAGGTGGCATGCATGTTTCCCTGGTAAACCTACTGCTCTTTAGTGTGAGCCGAGTCAAGACAGGGCAGTAGAGCTCTAATGCTCTGCCCTGCCAGCTGGGATTGAGCCTCAAGATAGAGGCTATGACTTTCTAGGGCTTGAAAGACTACATCAAAGGTGAAGTGCACCAGGCCACCCAGAACATTAAATGCTATCTCTATGGCATAATATTATAATGCAGCCTACTTCCTCTGTATATCCTCTCTGCATATGGCAGAGGTAAATGTAGGCCTCCCACCTAGCTCAGCTCACAGGGTCACCTGCTTCACACAATTCTCAGTCAATCCTCCTCAAGCCACTCCCCCACTGAATAAAAACTGAGAGAGGCCCTGGGTAGCTCTCTTGGTTCTGGAAAGCCATCTTCATGTCTGGACTTCGAGCCCCTCGACTCCTCAATGATTAAAAATATAATTTAGTGTCTTCATTTTTGCTGTGGGTTTCATTGAAAGTGGTAGATTGGAATCAACTTGATGGGTTTCCAATAACATTACTTTGGGATTACAAATATTGGTTTCTTGGACTGAGATGAGGGCCTGGAAGTGTCACCTACATTTGGGGTCTTTCCATTTAAAGGCAAAGAGGGGCCAGCTGACTGGAAGGCAGAAGGAGGCATTCTTCGGGCCCAGGCAGGTATCCTGGCAGGCTGAGGGTGGCAGACGCTGAGGCAGTGCATAGAGGGCAATCGCAGTAGGATTGGGCCTGGGAGATCTTGAACTGGCTTTACATGCAGGAGAGGTGTGCTATTTGATGCAGGTGGTGGTTGCCTTGGGACAGAGCTCAATCACCAAAGCTCATAACTAATAGCAAGCCCCAAGGGTGAGTCCTTTGTCCATACTTCTGGAAATGAGTCTCTCAAATTTCAGGTCGTGATTATCAGGCATTTCAGGCTGTTGTGGGCATTTTTTCTTCCCAGCATACAGTCAGAGTCAACCCCAAGTCCAGGACAGTGGACCTGAGTATAAGGGAGACTGGTCACATCCCAGGAGAGATATACAGCACTCAAGTATCATATTTGGTAAAGTGTCCATCAGTCTCATGAGATCTGCTTTGGCAGAATTTCTTTTCAGTGGGGGCTCCAGTGGGTAACTGCAGTAACTTTTGACATGCTTATTGGCTTCTTGCTCTCTCCTTGAGGCCTGCCAGGAGAGCAGTACAGTACTGATCTAAGGCTTCATCACCGTCTGTCAAGTTATAGTCCCAGTTTGATGCGTTCAGGAGAGAACTGTGCTCACCCAAGCATCAGGGGCAGGGAATGTTGACTTTAACCAGGCTTGGACAGCATCTAAAATGCAGCCACATTCCTCAGTGTCAAACAGAGTAAGAAGAAGTTGCAGACAGTAAAGCAGAAGGCTCAGGTGCAGGATCTAGAATTGGTAATGGTGGCTCCTCAGGGGGCTGGGCAGCTTGGGTTGATGAATGTAAGAAGGAGGCAAATGAGCCATGGGTCCTCGGGCAAACAGGATAAAGCTTTTCTAGCTTTGGCTGAATCTGAGAGCTTCTCATATGGCCTTGTGGGTTCGTTTTGACAACTAGGATAACTTTTTGTTGTGCAGGGCACAGTTGTAGAGCCATGGTGGGAGAATTTTTAACCCCTTATGGCAGTCGAGTCCTAGTGGACTGGTCTTTTATCTAAGAATTTTCCCCATTGAAGGGGCTTAATGGAGCAAATGACAAACAGAGGAAGGCATCATTTAAATCTAGAACAGTTCATATAGGGCATAAGGGCTGGGAACCACAGAATGCAAGGTGATGATTGTGTTGTTGATAGTACAGAAATCTTGCCCACTGTGATAATCAGCCAACCAGGCTGATGTGTGATGCTGCCTCTTTATACTTCCTGTGACATCTGACAGCACCAGGGGATGGGGTGAGGCAGCATAGGTGAGAGCCAGGCCCAGAGGGAAGACTTTAGTTCATGTCTCTGGGAGGAGAACTTTTAGAACTTCAGATTGAGGTTATCTGTGTCAGCTTGACGCAGGTGTCATCTTTTTCTCAGGGAACAGTCAAAGTTGAAAGTACAGGACAAATTAGAGGAAGGCTGACTGGCTTGGTATAAAGAAGGTGTCCTCCCACGCTGCAATTTTGCAGCTGGCAGAAGGGGTGAGAAGCAAGAGTCACAGTTGCCCCATTGATGATAACTTTTTGACAAAGGGAACTTGTGAAGGCAGAGAGTTATATTCCACTGTCTACCAGGAAAGTCACAGGTTTGCCTCAGCTTTTGCAATGACCATAGGCTCCCTGGGGCCCAATCTGATGGAGCTCAGTTTATCCCTATTTATTCAGGCATGACAGGGTACAACTCATTTGTCAGGGCTGCCAGTCCAATTTTCTCAGTGAAAATGTGGAACTGAGATGGAATTGCTGAGAATCATCTCCGTGGGTGTCAAATGACACCATCTGACCAGGATAGGTGTGTCACCGAGGGGCCCCTGCAACCAAATGCAGGCAATGAACCGGAATTGGTTCAGTTGGCTGGAAGTGGGCAAGTGGGGAATGCACCTACGGCAGCTAACAGGGGAGCCGAAGTAGAATTCTCAGGAAGAATGAGCCTTTTTTCCTTGAAATGCAGGCAGTGGTTTGGTTTCATTTTTAACTCCATAAAAGTCCTTTTTGCTACAGTCAGGAATTTTGGCTTTTACCTAATTAGTTCCCATTCTATCTCTCTATGGTGTATGTTATATACCCTTGCACAATGGCACAACAGACAAAGGGCGGGTACCCCTCAAAGGAGGCCATTCAGATGATCACCTGGCCATGCCCTTTACAGGGACTTTGGTGCAACTTAGCTAAGGAGGGGGCCACATGTTGATTGCCACGGAACCACAGCCAGGGCCCAGTGAGTCACTGCGACCAGCGTGTCCCAGTCTCAGTGCACAGATGGAGCAGCCTGTTGCTTACGCTGTCCACAACCATTCAGCAGGCACTCAGAGGTTAAACATTCCAACCCTCCTCCCCTTGAGGGTGGTTTTTACTAATAAGAGCTGATCAAGCTCTTCTTTTGCTCAAACTGAGCAGAACTCACAGACTGACTAACTGGGATCCCCCTGGGGGTCTTACCAGAATCAGGTAGGCAAATAGACAGACAGATGGGGCCCTTCTCCTTTTAGGGTCCAATGTGAGCTGCCTGAGCAGGGAACCAGAAATCCTCCTCTAGACCTCTGAAGAAACTCAAGAAAACTCAATATCATACCTTCCTGTTGGGACCTGGAGAGATTTTTGCTCCACTGCAAGGGTCACAACCAGTGACCAAAGAGGTCAGAATGGTTGGTCCTGCTGGCCATGTGCCAAATCCTGGGTGTCTTATAGGCAGAAACACCTATAAGACACCCAGGATTTGGAGGCAGATTTCTTTGCATCAGGGGCACTGATCTGGATTACTCCCAATATATCAGGTCCTGATCTCTGGTGGTCTAGGGCTTTCACAGGATAAGCAAGCAGGAAGTACAGAGGCAGAATGGTTTGTCAGTTGGGGATGGGTTTATATAATGAGCATCACTGTGACCAGCTATGCATCACAGGGACCAGCTGCTTCTTACAGGTAGGAGACACCAGATCTGGAAATAGGAACTATGACCAGGCCATCTAACAAAATGGGGAGGGTAAGGGGTGGAGGGGAGGGAGAGCATTTTTTTGCTCTAGAAGTGGCAGGAAACTTCGGTTGGACAAGCCCTTCAGCCTTCACTCTGGGCCCTAGGCCTCAGCACACTGGAGCTGCTGTACTCCACACCCTGACCAGCAGGTAGGTGAGCAGAGCCCCCCTCTCCTCCTGCTAGCACTCCTCAGGGGTGCATCCCTCAGCGGCAGCGCCCAGGCATGCACATGGCACCCAGCAGATGACTGTGCCTTCCCTGAAGGCTCCCAGACCACCTCTGCACCCACGGTGCCTAATGGCAGCTATGTTTTTATGGTTTGCCTTCCCTATCGGATTATGAGCTGCATGAGAGCAAGAAATCTGTCTTACTCATTTTTGAATTCCAGTTCCTCACAAGAAAGGACCTAAGCTGTGGTCTAAAATGTGTCTCCCAAAGTTCTTGCTTTGGAAATTTAATTCCACAGTTCCTGCATTGACCATATTAGGAAATAATTAGGGTTAGATGAGGTCATGAGGGTGGGGTTCCCATGACAAGACTAGTGGCTTTATGAGAAGAGGAAGAGCCCTGAGCTTGCACCACCCCTCGCTCTTGCCATGTGATGCTCCTGCCCCACTGCAACACAGAGGGGAGACCCTCACCCGCTGCGGCCCTTCAGCCTTGGACTTGCCAGCCACCAGAACTGGAGGAAATAAATGTCACTTCTTCTTCAACTGCCCCGTCTATTATGCTATAGTATAAATCTGACAAGACCCCATAAATGTATTGATGAGTTTAATTAGATTACACTGAACAGTTTTATCCAGGGTGTGTTATGTATTTTAGTTATTTGGGGGAACTTAATTTATATCAAATGTATATAACAACTATGAAAAGCAAAATTTACTTTTTAAAATTTTTATTTATGTGTTACAGTGTCCCAGACCAGCATGGCATGTAATACTGGGGATCAAACCTGGGTCCTTGCACTTGTCAGGCAGGCGCTTGGGCCGCTGAGTTATCTCCTCAGCCCCCAAGAACAAAACTTAAATTCTGTGCTATTTGCTTTAAAATACACATTTTTCCCCCTGTTTTTTGAGAAAGGGCCTCACTATGTAGCTCAGGCAGGTATTAAACTTACTATATAGCCCAAGCTGGCCTCAAATTCTCAATCAGTCCTCCTGCCTCAACCTCCCAAGTGCTAACCTTCTAGGCATGTGCCACCACTTCCAGGTAAAATCTACTTTTTTTTTTTTTCTTTTTTTTTTTTGACAGAACCTGGGATTGAACTCAGGCCCTTGCGCTTGCCAGGGAAGCGCTTATTTTACTGAGCCATCTCTCCGGCCCCACTAAAATCTACTTTTGAAACCAAAATTTCTCTAATTTGAGAGCTACTCAGAAATGATCAAAGCATATGTCCATTTGATCAAAATACCTAGAGCAGAAAGGACTGTTTGTTTCCAGCTTTGATCTCCCAGAGGACATGCTGTGTAGTAAGTGGTTCAATGTACAGTAAGTGTATGGGTTACACACAATCCCAACTAATAAAGGGTTTTGCAGGTGAAAATTCAATTAGTTTGTTTAAATATGTAATAGAAGTGCACCACAATACATACCAAAGCAAGTGTATGTACAGTTATTATGCAATAAATGCAATACAGATGGATGAGAAAATTGATTTAATAGAAGCATTTCTCCAGAGTTTAGTAAAACAGTATACACAAAAGGAAATGGCATGACATGCTACCTATCTTAAAATTTTAAAAGGAAATGTGAAATGATTTAGATAAAATGCTATGACTGTAAAATCAGTTCAGAGAGGAAATGCTTCAGAATAAATGATTTTTCAAGAAGTATGACTTTATGATGTGACATCTGAGAAATACTTGAACAAATGGTAGCCAGCCCTCTCCCTGAGCACTATGAGCCAGCCAATGAGCAGGTGTTTGTGAACCACTTGAAAGTGGAGAGCATGCTGGGAAAAGGGGGCGTGGAGCTTCTGAGGGACCAGACAGAGCTGGAATTTTCTCAGCCGTGTTGCAGATTCACTTAGGTGCCACTCAGAGTTTCCTCTAACATTTGATAAAAATAAATGTCGCTTCCTTCATGTTGACTGTCTAGAGTACAAACTCTGCAAGGCTCATGCTTCCTTGGAAATTCTTCTACTTTTTTGCATCCTTAGAATCTACCAGAGGACTCTCTTGCCTGGCCACTCCCACGTTCCTTTGCTCACTTGAGCACAGGAAGAGGATGTGTTTGTCACTGATGACCCAAGTTCAGCCAACCTGATGTTCAGTTTTTAAAAGGTTACAGACATTGAAAAGGCTCAATTGTTATTACTTGCTTTTGTAGATATTTTCCAGTTGGGCCTCCAGTTTATTTCTGATTGATGATTCCCTCTTCCCAGTGACGTGGACTTACTTTCTATGACTGTTGCCCCTAAAGCCCGGGCTGAGAAGAAATAGACAGTGTCATCAGCTGTAGGTGCTCTGGGCCTCAGAGGCCCAAGGTGGCCTATGCAGTCACACACGAGGGTTGGTGTCCTTTAGCTTGGGGACCCGATGGCAGCAATTGCTCAGCCTGGGCTCCTGGGAAGCACCCTTATACCAGATAGCTCTGAGGACAGCCACAGTCAAGGGCTCCAAAATGCCTGGGAGTAGGGATTCCCAGGAGCCAAGATGAACCGAGTGAGCATGCGTACGGCTCGCCAATGTTGTTTAAAGGCTCGGTAGCAAAGCTTGAGTTTGTAACAGAAGGTCACTTTTCCTTTCCTGTGTTTTTGAGACACCATTCCTTACGTAATGCACGCTGGATATGTGAATGACCCCTGCCTGGCCACTCTCGTACCGCAATCCTCCTTTCTCAGTGCTGGGACTCCAGGCATGTGCCACTACCCATAGGAAAAGCATCACACTTCTCCGCAAGTCAGCATAAGCTCCTCACTCAGGAAACCAAAATACCAAGAAGCTGCTTTGGGGGAGCATGGCGCCCAGCTTTCCCACCTCCGGCTACACTGCTAGGACAGAATGAAAACATCCTGGGGAGGTTCCGGGCTGTGGGTGGAGATTAGTCTCTGGACCCGCAGTCACTAACTGTGGCCTCAGAGAGCCGAAAAAAAAATAGCTTGGAGCCTGCAGTGGGCCACCCTGACACTCCATGAATGAAAGCTGTGCACCAACCCCAGGAGGCTCTGTCTGGAGGTGCAGAACCAAGTATGTGGTTTTCTGCCATCTTGTTTAGGGAAATTCTGTATCACATTTAATGTTTTTTAAAATATGTTTAGCCTCTTTAAAACAATTAAAAGTTAAAAAATCAACTTTATAAAAAGAAAAAAAAAAAACAACTATGTGTATATTTACTAATGTGTGATAAAGGCCAGGTATGGTGGTACATTTCTGGAGTCCCAGCACTTGAGAGGCTGAGGCAAGAGGATAACAGGTTTGAGACCACAAGGATTACCTAATGAGCTTGAGGCCTACATGAACTACTTAGCAAAATCCTGTCTCAAAACCACTTCTCCCCTCAAAAGAGAAATAAATATGAATATAAAAAAAGACTAAGTTAAGTTTTGAAAAATTAGTACTTACAAAAAAAGAAAACAGGAGGATCAAAAGTTTGTATCCATGGGCCAGCCAGATAGCTCAGCAGACTAAAGCACCTGCTTAGGCAGGCACAGGGACAGGGGTTCGATCCCTGGAGTGCCCCCAGTGTGCACTGAGATCTGGGCGTGGCGGCACATGCCTGTAATCCCAGTGCTTGGGAGGCTGAAAATAAGAGAATCACTATGAATCCACACTGTGTGGTGAGACCCTATAGACCCTGTAATAAATACATTAAAAAAAGTATGACTCCAACCAGGACAACTTAGAAGGACCTTGTCTCAGAACTAAAAATATAAAAAGTCTGGGGCTGTAGCTCAGTGTGAAGACCTAAGTTCAATAGCCATTACTACACACACACACACACACACACACACACACACACACAAAACCTACATAATTTCCTTAAGATAGAAGAGATCTTACAAACCCCTGAACAAAAGACACGAGGAGACTGAGTGTGACATCAACCAGGTGACCATTATTCAGCTGTAAACCAATACAACCTTACCTTCCCATCTCCTGTGTGTCTGCCCCAGCAGCAGCAGGTACAATGGACTCCTGAAGAGTTTTCCAAAATTTTATGTATTAGCATTGATCCCTAGATGGCTCTAAAAGGGGACATGGAGTCCACTTGGTATCCTGGATGCCCCAGTGGAAATAATTTTAATGCTTCCTGGTTTTGACTGATCCTTATCCATGCAAGCCCTTGTGTTCTCAATGGAATGAGCTGTACACATACAGCTTTTTGTGTCATTGTAACTCACCCCGCTCTTTCCCAGCTTCTTAGGGGCCAGCTGCCAACAGTGTTTTTCTTGCTAAAGCAAATGCCCATTATGCACACTGACAGTGGTCATGAAGCACATGTGTCTCCTGCACGCCCTTCAAGTGGAAGTAGTGTAGTTGAGGAACTGAAATTTTGTATCTTATTTTATTCCAGTCAAATAAAATGGAACTTGTGACTACTGTGTTAGCCAACAAAATTCTAGAGCCTGTCCTGTTGCATTTCCAACCATGGATATGTGATATATCCTTGTGTTGATATCTTAGCTACTTTTATTGTTTCTCTTGTCCTTTGAAATTCCATTTGCTTTTCATTTTTATTATTATTGCAAATAAAGTATAACATACAGGCATAAATACACTGCCATAAAAATCATTCCTTGTCTATTTTTTCTTTTGGATTTATTTACCCGAGTTAACATCTGGCCACTGAAGTTACTACGAGGTGGTGTTCGGAGTGACTTATTCCTCAAAATCCTCAAAGATATATAGATCTATCTTCCCTTCTTCATCCCACGGAGATGCCCTTGGGAGCAAGCACTCAATCTAGAATATAGATCTGCTACTGCCAAGCGCTCTGATGGGGCCTCTTTGCCTTTCTTCTCTGCTTCCCTAACCTCCCCTGCTCATGCCTTATGGCTCCTTTCCTACAAGCCAACTTATCTTTTTTTTATTCTCTTTAGAAACAAAGACCTGGGTAATTTTTGGTTTAAGGGATTTCCTTCTGATCCAGATGAAACAGGAAGTGCAGGGATGATCAAGTGTTCCAGGTCTGGACAGAGTCCACAGCCCTGCCCCAGCTCCCCTCCCCCTGCAGGATCAGTGTGCACAGTGTTTGGAGAAGAAAGGGCTGGTGGCCTTTAACCCTGAGTAGCCTCAGCTTGCTGCAGCGCTTTCTTTTTCTTTACTTCTTTACTTCATGAATCACAGTCATCTCCACCAAGGAATCTCAGGAGTGCAGCGGAGGGAATATGGATTCCATCCTACGGACTAGCACTGATGACCAGGTCACTCCCCACCACTCGGATGGTGGACATCGCAAATCCCATCTCCCTTGTCAGTCGGGGCAATGTCAGAAACAGAGTGAGCACTAAAGAGACAAGACTGATGGTACCTCAGAATGGTGAGGAGATGCCTGACTAGAAAAGGAGGGGTGGAAAAGAATCAGGACATTGATTACAAGATCATAGGAGGCAAAGATAAAGAGATACCTTTAACACTATGAATAAGCACAGGTATGACAGAGAACTCTAGGCAGGCAACAAGCACCCACAACAGTTGTCTTTAGAAACAGAAATGTTTACTGTAACTACTGACTCATGGTTGTCCTAATCAGAGCCAATGTGAGGAGTATTTCAGGCTTCTTGTCCCCATAAGCAATTATCTGGTGCAAAACCAGGTTGACTTAATCCATGATAATCCACAGAAGGGAACAGAGTTTATAGAATGAGAACCTTGATCAAGCCAAACCTGAAGTCTACGCACTTCTGGAATTTTCTATTGTATTATGTCCTTTTTCTGTTTGGGATTTAGGACCCTGTGTCATATTTGCTATGAAGTTCTTAGACAGTGAGCTATTCTAGAGAAGTTCAGTCCTTTGGATGTTTGGCAAAGATTCTCTGTTTTGTTAGCTGTGAAAATTGAACATTAATTGTTACAGGTAATAACTAGGTAGAGAGAAAGGGAGCACAGTCCTAGAAACTCTTTTGCAGTATAACCTGATCAAGTCAGTTCAGCTTTGCTGATTGTCGGTTTCCTTGTTTTAAAATGAGGGTGCTAGGAAAGATAAGTTGTTGTTTAGCTTTATTTGCCCAAGCAAGTAATAACAGTAAACTTGATCTGACCACCTGAGTCTTCTCCATCTTTTTTTCTCCTGAACTAATATTCACAACAGGAACAATATCAATGGAGAGGACAGATGAAAGCAGAGATGACCTGGCTGAGGGGGCGAGGGCTGGAGCCCATCCACTCAGCCCCTACATTTTCTCAAGGCAGCTCAGCAGCGATCCAGGGGCATGCACGGTACCTGAAAACATCTGAAACTCTTGGACTAGGTGCATTCCCTCAGCTCAGATGTTAGGGAAGGATGGGGGCAGGTGGGAATAAGGCTTCTTCTTCAAGCTGTTCTTAGTCCCCCAGCTCAGGAATGTCCCATTCCCATTGAGCTTTTAAGCAATATTAATACATGTTTGCAAAACAAAGTTAAAGGATACTGAACTTCAAAAACGTTAATTTGTCTTAGTTATCTGCACATGTGGAATCAAAAGGAATATTTTCAAAATCAAAGGTGGCTGTCAACAATCAAACTTCACTATTCCTAGGTTTCACTATGTGACAAGGATGACACCATTTGGGGACACTTGGGGTGTTGGTCCAGGCCCCATGCGGGCACTCTGCCATGTCATCAAAGACCCAGGCACTGTCCAGCTCTGTGCCACATTCTTGGCAGGAAGGACCTTGGCCATCTTTGCATCAGCTGCTCCTCATCACAGATGGCTCTACTCTCACCTCACCTTCACACGCCACTGGGCAGGAAGGTGAAAGAAGAATGAGGGACCAAATCAGGGCTCTCGTGAGGGCACAGCTGCTTGCTCCCGATGTCTCCTTTCACAGGCACACATCTCCTGGTGGAGCCTGACTGCTCTGGGAGGCAGACCCCACTCTCCTCAGTCCTTCCTCTGTCTGTCACATCTGCTCCAGCTGCAACCCCCAAATGTTCACCTGCTGAAATCTGGCCCTTGGTAGTGGTGTTGAGAGGTGAGGCTCAGGGAGATGACTAGGTCCAGGCGAAGCTCATGGATGAGATTAGTATCCTTCTACATGGGATCCCAAAGACTCTCTTACCTTCTTCGCACCTTGCAAGGACACACAAAAGGTCAGCAGTCTGCAGTGCAGAAGAGAGCCCTAGAAGGGGGATTCCACCACAGCCCAGCCATGCATCAGCCTGACCTTAGACCTTTAACCTCTCCGTGAGAAACTGCCATTGTATTTTGCTACAGCAGCCCAAACTGCCTAAGGCCCCAGCCTGTGGTCATCAGTGCTGCCCAGGCCAGGAGGCCAGTCCATCTCAAGTGTCTGGAGTTAGCAAGCCCAGAACAGGTCCTGCCCAGCCTCCATCAATGATAAGGATCCAGTTGTCATCCTATCTGCCCCATTGCCGTGAGCCGCTTCTAAACTCAGGAAGTAGAAAGAGATGTCATTTATTGGCTCTCTTTTTTGTACATCTACCCAGTGCTCAAAATAAATTGAGAATTTACTGAACGCTTGGTCAAAGCAGAAAATTCTGCATCGTTCCTCTAGGACATGTGTGATTATGTAAATTTATCTTCCCAGAGGTGAGAATTAAAGCAGATGGCAGGCATG
Organism: Ctenomys sociabilis; assembly: GCA_004027165.1. Lineage (NCBI taxonomy): Eukaryota > Metazoa > Chordata > Mammalia > Rodentia > Ctenomyidae > Ctenomys > Ctenomys sociabilis. The sequence goes on along the minus strand of PVKA01003125.1, from coordinate 99,222 downwards.
TAAAACCTTTAGCAAGTAAATAAGAACACAACATTTCATTTGTATTTGTGTTACTGAGACACCTAGCGCAGTACCTGGAATTTTTTATTGAATGAATAAATGGTTCTCAGACAGGCACACTTCAACTCAGATTTCTGGTACAGCATAAAGGAAAGAAGTCAGAAGCTAGAAAAGTTTTCTTCTTATGGCTTCTGATCAGAATGGTTAGTCAGTAAAATAATTACCAAAGAAGCATAAAAGCATCCCAGTTAGAATATTCCCAGGTGATAGGACCTCCTCCTCTGTTTGTATTAAAAAGCAGGACTGACCCACGTGGCGTAGCTGAACGAAGGTGGCAAGTCTGGTTTTATGTCACGTTACATTTGGAGCTCTAATTTGTCTCACAAAGTGGTTGACTGTCCAATAACAAGCAACATCTTAAAGAAGTGCTAATGCACTGATTTTATAAAACAATAATTAAATATTCTTGGATGTTAAAATATAAAACTCTGGTGCTCACACAAATTATTTTTAAAAAGCAGGTAAAAATAAGGCAGAAGCAGGGATGAGATTCTTATGATCTGCAAGAATTCACTTTCCTCTCTCCTCCACATCTTTCCTTCCGCAAGTTCTTCCTCTTCTTTACAGTGATATTTTAGTGCAGACTCATACAAATCTATGTCTGCAGTCTGTGTATGAATTGATTAATATCTGTAAGATATTAATGTATGAAAAAGTTAATGTGTCCACATCTCAGTTTCTGAATTTGCAAAATACAATAAATGTACATATTTCTTATGCTAAAATTGAACGTAACAGTGCCACTAAAACACTTAGTACAGTTAAGGCTATACAAATAAAGATTAAATGTTAGCTATCAAAACTGAAGTGAATGTGCTTCCAACCCTACCAATGGAAGTTTCATTATAGTTTTAGTTTTTGGTTTTTTTTTGGGGGGGACAGCTTCTTTCTTTGTAATTCAGGCTGGTCTTTAAACTCACTGTGTAGGTTGGCCTTGCTCCCCCTGCCTCAGCCTCTTGAGTGTTGGAATCACAAGCATGGCCACTGTGCCTGGTGCTAGGTAGTTCCTTTAGAAATCATTCACCAATTAAAAGTATTCCAATTATTTCATGCCTCGAGCAAAGAATTGGATGAGAGAAGCTAAAAGCGTCTCCATTCTAGAGACATTGGAGTGGCCAGGCCAAAGAGTAGGAAGGCAGATGCTCAGCTGCGATACCTGGAGTGCAGGACCGTAGCACCAGAAGCACAGAACTGGGCTAGAATGGCAGAAGTTTGCTTTGAAAAGTACAGGGTGAAAGAGTAAGAGAATTACCTTTAAAAAAAAAAAAAATGGGCTGAACAAAAGAAAGGGAAAAAGCAAAATAAAACTGGGCTCCGCACCTCTGTGAGAGTCACTAGAGTAGCTGCCTGTGGCCTGGGTCCACGTGTGGCGGGAGCCCAGGAGAAGTGGTGTGCATGGGGTCCTGTGACTCACCTGGCACGCGCCGGAATCTTGCAATGGATTAGTCCTACCCGCTTCTGCAGCCGGCTTTGCCAGGCCCTCCCTCCCATATCTATCATGTTTTAAAGCCCTGGTAACTTTTATAGGTATCCAAAGGCATTTTAAATTTAAAACTTAATCTACAGCCACGTTAAAATTTTCTGGGTTTTCCCCTACTAGTGATTTGACCCAGATCCTTTGTGATGAGTTCTATCCCCAGCCTCCAAAATTATTTTTTTTTGTATCATAAATTCCAACTCTCTGCGAGGATCACAAGTTTGACCCAACCTGGCAGAGATGACAATACTCTTCTACCTTGACTGACTCCTTACACCCAGGAACCTCTTTGTTGTAAGTCCTCTTATCAATTCCACTTGATTCACCCGAGTAGAGAAGTATGCTCCACAGTCATAGGGAAATGATTGAACTCACACATAAAAAGTTAAAGGGAAGTCCGTACAGACTGTTATCACTGATTTTCTAAATTAATAAAGGCAGGAAATAAAGTTGGTTACAAAAAGGATGCACTGTTCTGCACAGGAGAAAAGCCAGGAACTGTCAGATGAAATGCCACAGCGTCAGCCTTGAGCCTCGTGAGTGTTCTCTGTGGGTGACAGAGACATTCTCCACATCAGGAGTGACTGACGTGCTCGGGACTAACTGAAAATATCACCCCAGTGTGAGCAAGACCAACAAAGACACTAATGGGAGATACGAGATTCGGAGCCAAATTTATAGCTTCATGTAGAAGAAAACTCAATACTTTATCATCATTGTGTTCATATCAGTTTTTTTTCCCAGTACTGGCTTTGTACCTGCCAGGCACTGGCTCTACCAGAAAGCCACATCCCCAATGCTTTTCACTTTTTCTTTCTCTCTTTCTTTCTCTCTTTCTTTCTTTCTTTCTTTCTTTCTTTCTTTCTTTCTTTCTTTCTTTCTTTCTTTCTTTCTTTCTTTCTTTCTTTCTCTCTTTCTCTCTTTCTTTCTTTCTTTCTTTCTTTCTTTCTTTCTTTCTTTCTTTCTTTCTTTCTTTCTTTCTTTCTTTCTTTTAGACTAAGTCTTGCTACGTGGCCCAGGTGAGATTCAAAGTGAGGCTATTTGCCCCAGCCTCCCCACGGGCTGGGTTACTGGTGTACACCACCATACCTGGCAATATTCCTGTTATTTTAATAATAATGCGTTCACAAGACAATGTCCTAAGAGTATCCACAATGAAGAAATCCAAGGTAAAATCTAGTTTACCTTTATTTCTTTATTTCTAGTCAAAATAGTTTGTAACACTACCCCAGATCCTGGACAAATGTATGTCATTTTTCAGTCTTTACATCCAGGACACGAAATACCCAAACAACCTCAGCTTGGTTACGGCAGCTGCCCGAGCTCCATAAGAAGAGGTGAACAAGCTGGACCCAGGTGGCTTGTCCTAACACCGCAGAAAAAAACCGTGCGATGTCTCCTATGAGTTCAGGAGAGGAATGGTGGATCGACATGCTGACTGTACTTACGTCACCACAGCCCAGCTCTGTGCTTCTGGAGCTACTGGGTCGAACGCTGCAGGTATTGCAGCTGGGCATCCGCCTTCCTGCCTTTGACCCAAGCTGCTCCAGTCTCTCTAGAATGGATAAAGAGTTCTCATCCGTTCTCATCACTCACCATGGCTGAGGCACGGCAGTAAGAAGCACTGGCTTACCGAATTAAGACATTCAGGGAAGCAGTGGTGTCCGGCACAGTAAGAGTAAAGCTCCACTGAGCTCTCAGGGGTCTGCTTTCTCTCTCTCCTTTTCTTTACCTCTAAGACAAGCTCTGCATGGAGAAGACAAGGCGGATCCAGCTGCACCAACCCAGCAACCGCAGCACAAGGTACAAATCCTTCTTTCTTTCTTTTTTTATTTGATACAGGGTCTTGCTACGCAATTCAGACTCACAGTGATCCTCCTGTCTCAGCCTCCGCAGCACTGGAATTACCAGGGTGCACCACCATGCCCGGTCTCAGGGCCAGCACAGCACGTCCAGGTTCTTGGGCCAGCATGGCATGTGGTACCAGGCAGGCCCTTAGACCACTGAGCTATCTCCCTAGCCAGTACAAATATTTCTGATGGCCTTCAGTAGAAAAAACCCAGACAGGATGCTGATTGCCCAAACTCAATATCTGGCAGTACTGAGCCTGGTCACTAAGGCCAAGTGGGCTTCACCCTGTGTGTGGCTCTTTAGCTCCAATTTGACTCAGAAGCCAGAATAAACCCTGGCCAGGAGCTGATGTACATGGGATGCATTTCTCACAGTCAAGACAGCCTGGTGCCAGAAAGGGGTGGGACACTGCCACCACACATCCCCATCTCCAGCCCCGTGTTCTCATCAGACCTAGTGTCTGTCCCAGAATGCGGGCCAAGTGTCCCAGGCCACTGTGCCAGTGTATTTCCCTGCTGCGGCTGCCTGTCTGCCTGCCCTGGTTCTCCAGCTCAATGACTAGAACACCTGCCACTTGTTAGAATTCCCTCCCCAGCCCAGGCTGAAGTGGTCTTTATGCCCCATCCAACGCCATCTGTCTCGCCATTGGTCCTGCCTGTCACAGCGGTGGCCTTCCCACAGCCTGCAGTGGAGTTTGAAGGTGGCTCAACCCAGAAGCAGCAGCGAGCAAGGAAAAGTAGGGAGGGCTTTGGCTTGGGAGCTGAAGGTGTCAGGACCCACTTCCAGTGCTTCCCTTTCCTAGTTGTAGGACCCCAGACGCACTGATCTCTAGAGTCCATTTCCTCATCCATGTAGTAGGACTAAACTAGCTAGCGTAGGGATAAGTACTACAGGTGCCAGCTTCCTCCTGTTCCTAAGTCCTTCATCTGTCTAGGATCATCTTCCTTCTTAACACTAAATGAAAAAATAAAGCAAACAAACAAAAGGCCTGGCAAATATGTAGTATTCTCATTTATTTAAAAAAAGATTCATTTATACATATTTTCTCTTTCCCCAGACTCTTCATACTGTTTGAACTTTTTACTTTATGTTGCCTTTAACAAAAATAGAAAAGAAGTCCACAGTTACTCCAAAGCTGGTTGCAGCCTTCTTCTCTTTCACACAGCAGCAGTCCTCGACCCTCATGCATCTTCAAAGGCAGTTCTCTCAACACCTAGCTGGGCTTCCCACTCCCGCAGAGCTCTCAGGCAGCACCTAGAGTTCAACTGCATCCTGGTACCTTGAAACATGTTGGGCACCTCTTCTCGTTTATTTCTGTCTTCTTGAGGCTCCACTAACTCCCACACATGCTGCAGAAACTGCCGAAATATTGAAAATATTGAGGTGTCTTCATCCACTGCTGCTCTAACAGAATATCATAAATTGGATAACTTATCAAGGACAAAATTTTATTTAGTTCATGGTCTGGAGACTGAGAAATCCAAATGTATGGTGCTTTTGACAAGCATCTTGGTGCCGTCCTCCCAAGTGGAAGGTGTCACCTCATACAGGTCCCACTTTTCGACTCACTACACTGGGTACTGTTCCCAATTAATTGGTGGGGGCACATTCAACACACAGCACTGTCCATGGCTACATCACTAGGTAAGGAGTAGTTTAAAATTAATGTGAGATGCACGTGATCTTAAGAGTCACTCAGCAGCTCCCAGTCCACACTTGTTCGCTAGCCTTCTTGACTTCTGAGCCCCCTCCATGTTCTTGGCAGGCACCTCCTGTATCATCACCTCTGAGCTTCAGAAAGACAAGGACAAGCCACCCCATGACTGGAGATATTTTAGGTGGCAGAGCCTAAAAAATGGACCAAGGAGTAAATTATAAAAGAAGAAACCCACTTGTAGAAGAAGGTAGCAAACCAATCTTTTCTAGCTCAGTAAGGAGCTTTGCATATGTTAGGCATCCATAGGATATGGGAGAACCATTTTATAAAAACCCTTAAATTTACCATTTGAAGAAACAAAATCTGTGACAACCAGCTGAGCAGTTTCCTGGAGTCAGTTGCCCTGGGGAGAAATGCAAATGAGCTTGATGAGTGATGATTGTGTGAGGAGGTTTAATTATGAGTAACCTATAATTGCGCAGGGTCTTTTCTATAAAACTAAATATAAAGTCCCTAAAGATAGATGCAACACGATGGCACAGAGTCCATGTAAAAGCAGTGGAGAAGCAGTGGCATCACCATACCCACCAATATCCGGGGACACCTAGGTCCCCACTCAGGCTGGGACCCTCAGACCTGATGCACTTCAGTCACTGTCTCTAAAACTGCTGCATTCACCAAAATCACCCCTCACACATTTCTAATTGGCAACCAAGTTTAATCATCATTATACTGCTCCAAATAATACAGTTTCTGGTGTATTATAACACTGATACTCAAAAATGATGATAGTCTCTTCACCGTAGTTATCAGTTTACAAATGCCCTATCAAAGTATCATGCACCACCTCCATTATTAAAAATACGAAGAGATCTTTTTTGATCAGCAACAAGTTTGACATTCGTTCATTTCTTTTTGAACTTGCATTTCCATTTCACTTCCTTGTAGAAATTTTATCTAAGTATACTTTTGATTGTCTTTTATTAATTACCCTACAGTACACACAGATTCATATAAATTGCTATTTTAATTTATACGTTTTCCTACAAATAAGGGTCTAAGTGTTAAAGATAATTTCTTTTAGATTGAAATATTATTGCTAGTACAAGGTTTATAAAACAATCTTATGAAGTTTAAAAAATGGCAACAAAAAATTAAAATTATACTGAAAGTCATTTAGCAAAAAGGATTGAGTACTGTAAAAAATTGTGTATTTATTATCACAGTAATTGATTATGTAATTGGTACTAGGGCATAAATGACAATTTAACAAATTATTTATATACATAATGAAGTGAAAATGAAGAATTTATTTAAAAAATAACTATATAATTAAATATATTCCTAGTAATTAATTAGAATGACTAGTATTTATTAATAAGGTAGGGTTCCTTTTTTTTTTTCTTTTCTCTTTCTTTTTTAAAATAATTGCTTTTCTTTTTTTAACCTATAGATTCTAAAACCCTTTGGTTCACATGTATATATGTAAGGGAATGGAAAGAGGTTTTTAAAAGTAATATTTCCAATTCTTTGAATTCCTTCTGAGTGAAAGGCCAAAAATTACATGGTTATTATCAGCACTTTTCAAGCAATCAGGCCTGTTTTGTTGAAAGAGAACTGAAAACTACCTAACTTACCCAGAAGTTTTTAACTCTTTTCTTGGGCCTAAACTCTGTGATAGTTGCACCGACATTTTAAATTGCTGCCTTTGACATTCAGGGAGGTTTTTGTACCTGGAGCTTTACAGCGAGTGAGAACCTGTGTGCATTAAAAAGTCTACCTTTGTTTTGTTGGTAGGCACTGGGGTGTGTGAGAGGGGACCCTTCTGCGTCAGACAGTTTCCTAGGAAAGAGGTCTGTGGACATGAAGGACCTGGAAATCACCTTAAAATCTATGTAGTCTTAGCCTCTTAAAAAGTGTTCCGTCACGTTCCATACATCTCAGGGGTGGGCCATGTAAATGTCCCCACGTAGTCATGTTTGAGAACCCTTCTTTGAGGTTCAAAGCAGACTTCATTTTATAGAAAGATCTTTTACCAAAGAAAAGCTTATTTTCAGTTCAATGTAAAAAGGAGAGAGAAAGAGAGAGAGAGAGAGAGAGAGAGAGAGAGAGAGAGAGACGCTTTAAGGACAAGGATCCTGGGGAACACATGAATCCAGGGAAGTGAACCCAGCACTCAAGATGCTCTTGAAATGGGGACATTTGCAATCTTGAAGAAAGACTGAGAGGCTACTCTGTGTCTCGAGTATCCAAGATAAAATTTAAAATCAAAGAACAAAGTTAACCTAGTTTTCTGATAACATAGATTTCCAGCCTCACTGTGAGTCGGAAAACTCCAGGACTTCCCACTACGAGCCAAGGCAACCCAGCTCTCACACAGACAGCAGCTGGGTTTTCCTCCATCCAGGGGCCTCCAAAATTTCCTTCAAGGTAGACTTTGAAGTTCCACTCTACTGTCTTCTACCGTCTAGAGCTCCCAGATAGCGAAGCACACTAATCTGATGTGTAAACAAAGCTTACCTGAGCAATGAGATAACATCCCACTCCCCAAACTACTTTTCCACTTCTAAAAATATTAGATGTTCAGGACATGACCAAGAATGACTAGACATATGATGGAAAACACACACACGCACACACGCACACACACACACACGCACACACACACACGCGCACACACGCACACACACACGCACGCACACGCACGCACACACACGCACGCACACGCACGCACACTGAATAAGAGCCAGAAAAATTATCAGGGACAGTGCCATAGAGACTCCCCACTTGCATAGCTAAAAAATAAATTACAAAACAACAATATTTATTATATTCAAAGAGATAAAAGTAAATTTTATAATTTTAAAAGACCTATAAACAATGAGTGACACTGCATACTTGAAAAACAACAAAACAGGTTGTATAAAACTAAAAAGAAAATAACCAAAATAAAGAACTCCATAGCTAGGTTTAACAGCAAAGTAAAAAAAAGAAGCAAAGAATTAGTGGACACAAAATAAATATGAACAAATCACCTAGACTGTAGCATTAAGAAACAAAATGTTGAAAATAGATGCAAGATTGAGTGAAAAGTTTTTTTGTTTGTTTGTTTGTTTGTTTGTTTTGTACTTTAAGGAAGGGTCTACAGGGTGTTCAGGGTCTCACTACTATATCGGACTCATAGTGATCCACCTGTTTCCAGCCTCCCAAATGCTGAGATTACAGGTGGGCACCATCATGCCCAGCCTCAGTTGCCATCTCAGTGTGCCCTGGGGGCAGGGATCGAATCCCCAGGGCCCCTGAACCTGCTTGAGAGTGAAAAGTTTTAACAGATATTCAGTTACAGTTACAAAGAGACTATCAGAAAGTCTGAATAGAATAAAGTGATATCAGAGTGAAATTTGACATTTTAAAACCAAAATAAGATTTCCAAAGCCAAAGACAGTCAGAGGTCTTTGTGTTAAGAAGGCTTATCAATCACAAAACACAGGAGTTTAAAAATACAGGACTTTCTAAATATTAGTTCATCTTAAGGAGCTACGTACCTAATCCATTATTCTCTATTATAACAAAACATTCTTTTCCTTAAGTTCCCATCCTTTCACTTACTTTGTTTACAGTACTTGCTTTTAACCTTTGTCTCAGCTTTGTCCCTTAAATGCAAACTCCATGCAGATAAAGGCTATGTCTCCCACATTTCCTATATTATTTCTGGGGAATGTAGCTTGCATGGCCTCTGGGTTGGTACCAGCGTGAGGCCAATGAAACTCCTAGAACAGAGATGTAAAGAGGTTGTCTCTCCCAGGGGAGAACAGAGCCTTAAAGCTTTCAGAGAGAAATATTTGTATTTATCTAAGAAATTCAGCTATCTGTTTGGCGATCACTTTCTTATCAAAAATATGGGATAGTAAAGGGTAATCGAGCAAATCTTTCAACCGAGAAAAAAGAAATTTTCACCTAAAGTTCTATTCCCAAGCACTATAATTTGAGTCCAGTGGGTCTCCAAGAGATTCATGTGCTAAAGGCAGGTCCCAGGTGGCTGCTGGGAAGGAGGATGAAGGCGACTTTCGAGGTGAGACGTGGCAGAAGGTAACTAGGCTGGGAGGCAGCTCCCTTCTGCATGGGTGACAGCTGGGTCTCAGGAGCGGTCAGGTTGGTAGGAGTGGACCAGCCCCTCCCTGGCCTCTCTTCCTTGTTCACTTTGTGCACTTCCCTCTCCATTCCCTTTTCCCTTCTCTGCCAGAGGACACTTGACAGGGTGATGTAGGCATGCTTTTAGGACCCTCCCGCCCCTAAATCATGAGCCAACACTATTCCCACAACTATCAGCATTCTGCCAGTCCCATGCCACCACCACTGTCACCTTTCATTTTCTTCTATAATGTTGTCACATGGCGCATGCCTGTAATCCCAGCACTCGGGAGGCTGAGGCAGGAGGATTGTTGTGAGTTCGAGACCAGCCTGAGCTACAAAGTGAGCTTAAGGCCAGCCTGAACTGCATAGTGAGACCCTGTCTCAAAAAGACAAAAAAAAAAAAAAAAAATATTGTCACAGTGTGACTTTATAACCATATAAAGGAAATTTTCAACCATCACCACACCCAGACCCCCAGGTAATAATTTACGTGCATCATACAATGGCCCATGGTGGCAGATAGTCTTTTCCAAAACTTAGTTGTCATCTTCTGCAGTGCTGAGTTTGCCATTCCCGTCCCCTTCTGACCTTGAGTGGCCTTGATCATTTGCTGGACCAAGAGCTTGAGAGCATGCAGATGCTGACTTCCAATTGTCCTTTGGGAAGGTTTACTCCTCAGAAACTTGCTCTTCTATGGCCTCTCAGAAGCCAGAGGCCACACTGGTATCCAGTCAGCACGCAAGCTGAGCCAAAGGGGCAGTGGGCAGCAGCTTCTCCCCACCCAAAGCTCTGAAGGAAGGGTGGCAACGAAGGCAGTGCCACAGGCCTTCTCTACATGCCAACCCACAGAACAATGGGCTTGTATCCCACCCCACCAGGTGGTAGAGTGCTTTGCTTCACATTGGTAAAAATTAGAAATATGGGTTCATGTTTCATTTTCCTTCATTGTTTCCAAATTTTGTCTTTATGGATTATCTGTCTAAATGTGTAAGTAAAGATTCAAGAAAAGAACACACATTGCTTTTGGTTGATATTTCTACTACCTCTTTTTTTTTGAGGAACCAGGGATTGAACTCAGGCCCTTGTGCTTGCCAGGGAAGCACTGAGCCATCTCCCCAGCACTCTACTACCTCTCTTTTAAGTCAAGTGACTATATCCTTTTGCTCAGTTCTGTACCTATGGGAAGAAACTGGATCCTGGAGCTCAGAATGTCTTCCATTCTGCTGTGGATGATATGTCAGTGAGCCAAACATTTCTTACCAGGTTCTCCTGTGTCTGTATTTCCTGTAAAGTGATGATTACACCCAGAGTAGAGTTTCAAATTCTTTCTATAAGGGTCCAGAGAATTAACATTCTAGACTTTCTTTGTCTATTCACTATGCTTTTAAGGCACAAAAGCAACCACGGAGGATGTGTAAATAGATAAGGGTGGCTGCGTTCCAACGGTGGCGCAGGCCTGTAATCCTAGCACTTGGGAGGCTGAGGCAGGAGGATTGTTGTGAGTTCAAGACCAGCCTGGGCTACAAAGTGAGCTTAAGGCCAGCCTGAACTGCATAGTGAGACCCTGCCTCAAAAAAAAAAAAAAAAAAAAAAAAAAAAAGCCTAAATACAAAGATGATCAGATAAAAAAAAAAAAAAAAAAAACACATACACAATCCCAAAGCACCAAATATGTAAGGTAAACCAGTGCCATGGAAGGAAAACCAAACTAATCTTAAAACCAATATCTATAAAAGCAGAATTACTATTATTATTATTTATTTTATTTTAGGGAGAAGTCTACAGAGTGTTCAGGGTCTCACTACTAGTTTGTGATCTGCCTGTTTACAGCCTCCCAAGAGCTGGGATTATAGGCGTGCCACCATATCCAATCTTAATCACTATCTCCGTGTGCCTCGGGGGCGGGGCCTGCATGGCAGGCCTGGGGATGGATCCCTGGAATCCTGCTTTCAGGTGCTTTAATCTGCTGAGCTATTTGGCTGGCCCTGAAGTGGAATTAATGAGGCAAACCCAAGAAAATTTTCACAGAAGTCAGGTATATTAAATATTCTAGATAATTAAAACATATCACATTCCTAAAATAAGAAAAGGCTATTAAGATGACTTGCATGTAGATGTTTTAGAAATGAAAAATGTGACCAAAGAAACAAAAATCTCAGTAGATGTGTTAACACACTTGACACAACTAATAAGCACATCAGCCAAGACAGTATTCTGAGAAGGTGCTCCAGAATATGGAACTAAGAAGGAACAAAAGAAAAAAATTTAAAGTAAAAATTTGGATACATGGAAATTATGATCAAAAATTCTGATATTCATCTTATAGCAGTTATAAATAAAGGGACAAGACAGATGGTCAGACTGAGAGACAAGCAAAAAATGATAATGGAAAAATATTTTCCTTGAGTTTAAAAAAAAAGCTAAATAAGAATAGCCAAGGGCCAGCAGGATAGCTCAGCAGACTATGCACCTGCTCTGGCAAGCGCAAGGAGCAGAATTGGATCCTCTGTCCCACATGCCACACTGGCCCCACCCCTGGGGCACACTGAGATGGAGATTGAGACTGGGCTTGGTGGTGCACACCTGTAATCCCAGCTCTTAGGAGGCTCAGTGTGCCCCAGGGGTGGGGCCAGCGTGGCATGTGGGACAGGGGATGGAATTCTGCACCCTGTGCTTGCCAAACAGGTGGATCACTATCATTCTGATATAGTAATGAGACTTTGAACACCCTGTAGGCCCTTTCCTAAAATACAGAAAAAGAAAAGAAAAAAAGTGCTGCTCCAGGGAAATCTAATTTGCAAACAAAAATTGACAGTTGCTGTTCTCTAAAGCAAGAACCCGGGCCTCAGAACCACAGCACCTGTGCTTAGCCAGTGTGGCTGAACGCATCTCCAAGGTTCTGGGTCCTCTGCCTCCACCCTCCCTTGCAGGAGCCACTTTCTTGATGGGTCCCCTGTTAGCCTCACTCTCCCTGAACAGGATCCTGATCCTCCTCTGACCCTCTAACCAGGTTCCACTGACCACTTTCTGTGCGCCTTCTGCTCTATCATTTCTAAACCCCAGGGTGCTGCTCTGTTGGCCAGCTAACCCTTGTGCTCAGTTCCTGGTCCTAGACTGCTCCTGTCCCTGCCACTGCCTCAAGATATGGGGCTTGCTGTGATTCACTGATTCACTTAATAAACATATAGAGTTCAGGGTGTGCAGTTAGGCTAGGTCCTAGGAAAACAAAGCTAGATGTGGCCCTCAGGAACCAGATCCTATAGCTCCTTGCCCTAGAAGGCCCCTGGGCTCTACAGAACAAGCTGTAGGGAGCCCAGGAGAAGTTTTAGGGTTGGGGAGGACACACAGGCAGAATGGCATAATTTGACCAGATGACTCTCACAGCAGGTCAGAGGTGGTAGGGTGGGCACAAACTGAAGGGCTCAGAGTTCCACACAGAGAGGCTAGCCCAGATCCTTTGAGGTAGATACCTGACCTAGCTCAGTAGCAGACAGACAGAGAAGGGGAAAGAGGAAGTCTGGTTGAAAGGCAATCCATAGGGCTCGGTGGGCAGATCAAAGGTGTACTTGCAACTCTTGTCCCCAGATGGATGGCAGGGAGTTGAATTTTCAGTCCCATTGTCCTCGGTTAACAAGACCACTTTCTGTGACCACACAGTTAACAAAACCAGCCCTACCTCCATCCTGAAAATATACGTAGAACATACTTCTGCTGTACTTCTAGATCTTTACTAATCACCCTGAATAAATTAGTTACCCTTAATATTTTATAATTACAAGGTAGCATTTTGTTACCGATTTTAAAAATCTAAATGATATCTGCTCTTTCCCCAGAGGTTCTTAGCTAGATAGCCCTTTGAAGAGTTGGTACCTAATGCCTAACCTATTCTCTGCTTCCCAAATCACCTCAAGTCAGCAACCAAAAGAAGCTGCAAGAGCAGAACTGATCAGAGGGTCCCTCTGGACAAACCTGAACTTTCCCTCAGTTACAGGAGTGTCATGCGCCCTCTTTCACAGGTGATTCCAGGTGGCCATGAAAACCACACACTTACAGCTGTTAGGAGTGATCACATGAAGGGCTACTCGATCTGTTTCCACTTGATTAGGAGCTTGGAGGTGAGGCCTGGCAAGCTTACAGAACCACAGAGGACTTCAAAAGTAAATCATTCAAAGCTGTACAAAGTGGAATGATGGTCACTGCTGATTCATCTTGATGAACACTCACAATCCAGCAATAAAATACATACGGCTAAACTGAACTGCACGCTTGGTATGATAGATGTGTGGTCTATAGGACAGATTTAAAAAACTGCATCAACAATGAAACAAATTATATGTGAAATAATAGAAAGATTCTAGTAACTGTTCCCGATTTATAAAGCACTTTCTCATACTTTCCTTTGTATTATGTAGAGAAGGGCCTAGAGTGCTTAGGGTCTCACCACTAGATCAGATGGCAGTGATCTGCCTGTTTACAGCCTCCCAAGAGCCGGGATTAGAGGCGCGCACCTCCACACCCAGTCTCCATTGCCAGCTCAGGGGTCCCAGGTGCGGGCCGCACAGCAGGCCCAAGGGTGGAAGCCCGGCCCTTGCCCCTGCCTGCAGGCGCGTTGGCCTCCTGAGCGCTTTGGCCAGCCCCATCCTTATCTCATTTCATCCTCAAAAAAATTGCTAAAGTAAGTTGTCTCACATTCTCATTTCATAAGTGAGTAGCCTGAGGGCCAGAGACTGAGGAGCCGGGAACACACAGCCAATACTGTGAAATGGCTGGACCCTTGTGACAGGGCACAGACAGCTCAAACCAAATCACACTAAGCGGTGAAGGGACTGTGTAAGTTCATGTAATAAAGAAAGTCCAGTGCTGGGGTTCAGGCACAGTTAGATCAGAAATTCTGCTCTCTTGCTTTTGTCCTGGCCTTGCCCTTTTCTATGCGCCAGCTGTGTTCTCCAAGTGTATTCTCTTTATTCTCCAGCGTCCTAGTACAGGAAGACAAAGGGTTTTCTTCCTGCAGTTATCAAACAAGCGCCATAGGCTTCCCTTTAGTGCACTGGAGGCTAAAGGCTGCTGCATGCTGACTGGCTCGAGGTGCCACGTATGGCCACATGGCCATCAATGGGAACCCCAGTGAAGGCCACAGCACAGCTCTTCCAGGGTGGTGGGTGGGGGCAGAGGGTTGGACACGGCAGAGTCAACCACAATATCCACCACAAGCCAGCACTTGAGTTCACGCCTCATGACCCTGAACACTGCAGGAGACTTTGTCAGATTTTGGATTTTGTTTTGTTTTTGCCCCTGAATCTCCCATAGTCTTGTTCTTCATTTCTGGAGTTTAGGAGCCAGAGTTGTTGTTTCTGTTCCCAGTGCATCTAAACAAGTTTAAGATGAGCAGAAGGCCTTCCCCAGTACTATGCACCAAGACTTGGCTCTGTGTGTGCTGCTAGAATCTGCAGTCCTTTGCTTCTTCATGCTAACTTGTGTCCCTCTAAATCTCTTGTCCCCTTCATCTTTATTTCAAATGAATTTCTGTCTCATTGTACCAAAGCCCAACCAGGAAGACAAAAACCACTCTGAATATTTAAAACAGAGGAAATTTAATGCAATGTGAAGAAAGAAGCTCAGAGGCCAAACAAGGAATTATGAGGCAATCCTGACACGAGCAACAGCAGGAAGTTGCTGCCACTCCTAGGCTGGAGGGACAAGAAGAGGAGGCTGTGCTACCAGAGCCCAGGGACTGCAACTGTCCAGAGGAAGCAGGAACTATGACAGGTTTCTGATGAGAGCGGAGTCACAGAAGAGATGGCAGCTATGGGAATACCACCCGCTAGTGAGGGAGAGGGGGAAATGCGTCGATTACTCCCTTCCTACTGCCTCCATTGGCCAAGGCCACCTGGGAGCCAGTGAGGTCGGGGCCTAAGAACTGCAGGCTGTGTAGGAGCCTGAGTGCGGAAGGCAGAGCGAGGAGCTCAAGTGCAGCAGTCTCCAAGCAAGCCTGACAAATGCCACCCAGGCTCATCATGAAAAGTCTAGAAAATACATATATGCAAAGAGGAAAAGGTGAAAGTCATGATCCTACTAGTTCTTAAGAGTAAGATTGTCAGCCAGTCCCGGGGCCTGCTCAGTGCTATCCATTCTCATTAGTTCTTGAGCAATTGTGTTCTTTTCCCTTACCCATCAGTAGCCCAAGCACTCTAGCAGTTTCACAAAAATTTTTTTTTACTTGTTATGCCCTAAAGCCCCCATTGTGGGGGATTTTAAACCCAGGGCCTCATGTATGCTGAGCAACTGACAACATTCTTTTATATATGTATTCTAAAAAATTAAGTTTCCCCTATCAAGTCAAAAGCACAGTTGCACGCCCATACACATGCACACGCGTGCGCATACACACATGGATTTAGAATGATTATTTTAAAACCATTATTTTTTCCAAGGAACTGATTTGCTTCTTCTTCCCCCCAGTCAACAGTAAGCATATGATCAAACGAGTTTTTTTTTTTTCTTTCTGCCCAGGCTACTAGGAAACTTACAGGTATATCTTATATTCAAGACCAATCACTTTCAATCCTTCGCTTTTTCCTTTTCCTGTGTTTCAAACTATACTGTATCATACCAGCCCTATGTGATAGTGTGGGTGTGTGTATGGAGAGGACAGGGATAAATGTGAGCATACAGAGTAGAGGACCTGAAGTTATTTCTCCAGGGGCTTGCTGGGCATCACCTGCCCTGTCCAACTTTGTCCTCTCTAGGCCAGCTGGCCAGCACCGAGAGAGTTAGCTGCCACAACAGAGCAGACTCAGTCTGTCACCCTCTTCAGTAACAGATGGCCGCCCTGCACTTGCCTATTCCATACACCATCTCTGAGGGAGACACCACCATCCATGGTGCAAATCCCAAGCATTTGCCTCTAACTCAGGAGGCTGGGAATCATGCCTGGGAGCGGACGTACACTCTGGGTCAGTAATGTTCCAGCTAAGGCTGTCCTATTGGGCATCTTGACAACAGAAAGAGGTGGAGCATCCTGTAGGATTATGGTTAGATTTTTAATTAGATTGGGCATTTCAATTAAGTTAGGCAATTTTCAAGCAGGTCAAAGCACAGCCCCCTCTAGCACGCACCTCTCTGCCTTGCCTGGCTTCCCTGATTCACAAGTTAGTTCCTCATGAAATGTTTTTCTTACACTTTGTTTATTTGAAGCTGCTATGATAGTCTGGGCAGGAGGCCCAGTTTAATATAATTTTTACTGTAGCTACTGCATCCCCAATTCTATCAGGATGGTTATTATTGTTGTTGTCTAAGACACCTTACCAGGGCAATTACCAAAGCCAGGTATGCTCTGGTACTCGCCCCGCCCACCCGCCCGCCCCGCCCATCCGCCCTCCCCACCCACCCACCCTCCCCACCCTTTCTACTTCAGATTTCAGAAATGGAGCCAGTGCTCACTCTCATGCCACTGAGAGCGCATGGATCTGTGACTCGATAGCGAGGCAAACAGGACATCCAGCAGTTATCTCACTAATAATGTGATTAGGACAATAAATGATCCCATTATTTAAATCCTAAAGTATTTCATGAATTGAGAGAATTCAGAAAATACCCTCATTACTTCGAAGTTCTAAAACCACACAAAGGCTGCTTTTATATTGCCTCCCTAATTATATTTTACATAACCTGACGCCTTTGGGTTAGTTTGTAGCATATACCTGCAGAAAGGTATGTCACCTGGTAGGCTGAAGCGAACTGACCACAGGACACCGGTTACAATTAAGCCCTGCTTCAATAGTGCACAGTCAGTGCTGCTGGAACATGGGAACTATTGCAGCAATTGGTTTGAAAAATAATGTGCGCATGTGTGAACATGTGTGGTCTACCCCAGGTTTTACAAGAGAATTAGTTTAGAGCAGAGTTGCTGAGGGTCAGACCCTTAGCGCTACTTTCAAGCACAGGTGTTGAAGGCAAGGGATTGCAATAATAACCCACTTCAGGGTGTGGACAGTAGCCAGCAGACATACACCTCTGGCTTCCAGCCAAGACGTGAGGTGGGGCCCAGGCCTGGACTTGTCCACAGGGTTCACATCTACAGTCTTGCTGTAGAATTAGGTCCCATGAACAAGGAGACATACTGGCAAAACAAATAAAATGTTTTAAATGTTCAAATACACTTCCAACTATTCACCTTCCAAAAATTTAGACCCTGAGCAGATTGGGCCAAGAGCCCAAGCTTCCTGTGCGCGTTGAATAATTCCAACTACCTCCTCAAGATCAGCAAATACATCACAACTTAAAATATCATCCTCTCAGGGCCAATCAAAATCCCCAAGTTATTGCTCCAGGAAATCAACCAGGGGTCTCCATCCAAAATCCTCCTTCATAATGTCTGTAGGAGCAGATTAATTTTAGTAATCCAATAAATTTTTCCGAAGGCATCCACAATACTGTCATCTATTGCTGGTATTTGCCTGCAGTGAGAACCTGAGTAGAAATGGTGATTTGAGAGTAGAGATGGATAGGGCAAAGGAAGAAAAGAGAGACACAGAAAGAGAAACACCCAGCCTACTGAAAATATTGGCAGCTATAGGTAGCTTTGATGTTTAACCAAATGTTAAACCCTGAGTTTGAATAAACCAAGATTGTTTAGTTTGACTGTTTTGGTTTTTTAAGAGACAAGAAGGCCAGAAAGATGATTATCTTTTCCATTTAAATTTCTCTAAATTCAGTAATCAAGTAATCATAAAACTCATTCTCCTTTTCCTAGGCAGAGACATACCAAAAACTTCCTTTTTTCCATTCTTTTCTAAGCCTCCATATTGATGAGATGGAGGGAATGACAAGACCATGGTGGGCAGGGAATGTACCTACTTCTAGAGTTTAGCAATGTCAGCTCTGGTGAAATTTCAGTCTCTGATTGCACGTATAGAACACCCAATGCTCCGTTCCTTTTGGGAAGTTGGTATGTGCACCTAACACATCAATACTTCTTTCATCCCATCTTCCTCCCCCCTCCCCCACCCTCTCCACTGAGCTCTTGATTCCCCTCCTCTTCTTTGTACATTTCATAATAGCTGAATCTTAGAAGTGGGCCACACATAATGGAGTACTACTCCACCATGAAATAAAATGAACTGTCTTTTATAGGAAAAGGGATGCACTGTAAGACCATAACATGAAGTGAAATAAATCAGACACACTGCTTAAATATCACATAGTTTCTTTTACATGAGAAACCCAAACCACTATAAAAAGCAAAAGTAAAAATAATAATAGGAAATGGGGAGGAAACACCCAAAGGGCAAGGGGATGAAGAGATGGAGGGAGACGGAAGAGGGGAAGGGACGGTAAAAAGAAATGGGAGAGTGTTGTGGATCCGCACTCACTCCACACGAGGAGCATAAACACTGTGTACAGTGCTCTCGTATTTATCTAAGATGTTCCACAATACAAAATAAATACTCTTCATATAGACCTTAATTGCAGAATATCCTTGTCAATATTTTGTTTAGTCTTCCCCATGAACGCGGGTAGAACAGTGGAGTTGAGTTTTACATGCATTTAACACGGGTAGGCTCCATACAAGAGTGAGAAAGAGAATGAATGAAAAAAAATTAATGATCTTAAAAAATATGCTCCAGAATCAACAAGAGAAACGAATTGCCTCTGCCCTGCTTTCTCCAGGCCTATAGATCGCTCGTGGGGCCATCTCTGGCTTAAAATACAAATTTTTCATACACTGTATGTGGTGCTAAAGTTCCAGTTACCTGCTTCACTGGTGACAAACAAGAAAGCAGCCACATTCCGGGGAGAAATGGCGAACTGGCTGAGAGATGGTAGGCGCCTCCCTAAGACTGTCTCGCGGACAGCTTGGTCATCTGTGATTACCTCAGATCTGACTTTAGGACCTGGCCCTCCCATAAGACATGTCTCTGCTCAACTAGTCCTCCCACAGGAAAGAGAAAACTACAAAACCATGAGAGTCATTTTCCTGGCGTATCTGAATTTGTGCCTGAGCTTAAAACTTACTCTCCAATTCTGTGCTCAACTGCAAAGTGCATGGCAGAGTCCTCCTTTTCTCCATTTGGGATATAAAATGATCCAGAAAGAAAAGATGGAAGAGACAGAGAGCCTTGAATTCGTTCACCCAAAACTCACAGAGGGCAACAGTGTCCTCAGCGCAGGACTCAACGCGACACGCTGTCCAGAGCACAAAGGGAGGCAGAAGGCCTAGCAGTACACGAGCTGGAGTACTGCACGATTGCTCTTCTATGAGAAACTCAGCCTATGAATAAGGTGCAAAATAAAAGACAGAAAAGAGGAAAAAAAGAAAAGAGAGTATTGTAATCCAGCATGGACAGTGTATTTAAAGGCATAGCCTGACTTGGTATAATTGTCTTAGTTGTGTTATATGGTATTTTTGGCCTATTGATTTGACTGTTAATTTGTATGTATCATGAGTCACTTTATAAAATAAATAAATGAATATGATTGGCAAAAAATGAGGGATGGAGAGGAAGGAGAAAAAAAGATGGAGACATTATGTATATGTACCAGTTTCTCCATAGTGAATATAATCATATAATGCAAACATATATGGACAAAAACAAACTTTTTTTTAACAAAGGCCTACTCATTTTTTTTTTTTAATATATTTAGCACAGGGTCTACAGGGTCTCACTACACAGACTGGGCTTGTAGTGATCCTCCTGTCTGCAGCCTCCTATACGCTGGGATTACAGGAATGCACCCCTAGGCCAGTCTCAATTGCATCTCAGCATGCCCCATGGGTGGAGCCAGCAGGGCCCACTGAGGATCAAACCCCAGCCCTTGGGTCTGCCTAAGCAGGCACTTTAATCCACTGAGTTATCTGGCTGGCCCTAAGAAAGGCCTACTCTTGACTCAACTATATTTAATTTTCTGTGTGATGCCGGCAGAATTGCTGAGTCTCTCTGGGTTTTAATTGCCTAACTGACCCCCAAAAGTAAAAAGGTTACAGTACACAAATTCTAAAGTTCCTCTCATTATAAAATTCTGTAAAATTGACTTTAAAATATTGGCTGAAACTTTAACTAGGGCCAGTGTGCTGATGCTCACCTATCATCCCTGAACTCGAGAGGTAGAGGCAGGAGGATCCCTGCAAGCTTGAGGCCCGATGGGGCTACATACTGAGTTCAAGGCCAGTCTGTACTACATAATGAGACTCTGTCAAAAGTAAAATAGGGGCTGGGGAGATAGCTCACTGGTCTAAGCACCTGCCTGGTGAGTGCAAGGACCTGGGTTCGATTCCCCACTGCACGCTGGGCCCACCCCAGAACCCTGCACACACCTTACTAGTCACTGAAACCCGCAATGGTGGCACCTCTAATCCCAGTGCTGGGAAGGCTTGAGACAGGAGGATCACTACAAGTCTGCCCTGTGTAGCAAAACCCTGTACCAAATACATAAAATACACTTCAATTAAATATAATGAACTTTCCTATAGCAACTTCAATCCTAACGAGTACGTTGCCCTAAACAGCTCTGCTCCGTGGTAGTGTCAATTTGTTTTTTGGTTTTGGTTTTGGTTTTTGTTGGGGTTTTTTTTTGGTGGAACTGGGGATTTACTCAGGCCCTTGCGCTTGCCAGGGAAGTGCTTATTCTCCTGAGCCATCTCCCCGGTCCGTAGAGTCAATTTGCCCTACTTCTCTCTCCCACAGCCTACACACCGTCAGCTGGTTCTCCTCTCCTACTCCTGGAGTTTCCAGCAGGCGCAGAAAAGAGGGAGGGATTCTCCCTAAATTGTGTTTCCTGTCACAGTTGCTGCTGCTTAGCCGCTCCGAGGATGATTCAGCCTTCCGTGTTTTGATCAAAAGTAACGATAGCCATGTTGCGGACAAAATCTACGGAATCAGATCTCTTGTCTGATTAATCATACTTTCGGATTGTGTAAATGCTTTGATTTCAGTGACTGCATCACTTGTCACGTGGCCTTTGTATTTTAGCATCTGGCATGTGAGCCTGTTCACACTTACTGAACCTGACATAAAGGTTCAAGTGTCAGCTATCTCTACTCAATCTAACCTAAATGGAACAAGGCAACACTTGGTTACTCTGTGAGGGGTGAATTCTTCTATAGAATGTTTGAAAGTTCATGATATTATATCAGGCAAAGCTAATCAAATTTTACTTTAGGCATTACTTCAGTCATTTCATTCATTCAGTAAATATACATTGGAAGAAGACCTATTCCATCAACAGGTATGCTTGGTTCATGGTTCCTACTCTTGCCACATGTACAAGCAGGGTGTATAGCTTCCTGAAATAAAGCGAGATACAGTGGAAAGCCACAGTGTGTGAATTTCAACCCCACTTGTGTAGGTTGCTAAATATTTGATCTGAGAGAAGATAATTGGTCACCTTGAGCTTTATATTCCCTACAAGGACATTAATAATTCCTACTTTCCATTCTTCATTAAGTCTTTGAAGAAGCTGATAGAATATAAGAAGCGGAAGAATTATTATCCATAAATAATGCTAATTACCACCTGTGTCACATATATTAACTTGTTTAATTCTCACAATAACCCTGTGTTTCAAGAAACCTGTCATTGAAAGGTTAGATTTGTTAGTAAAAGGAACGAGTATTTTCACTGAAGCAGATACTATGCCCTTACCCCTATAGGATAAAAAATTACACAGAGGTTGAGACCAACATATTTCAATACATGGGGGAGGGATTTTATTCACCCTCCCTCACTTTTAATGGAAATCTAGAAAATATAAGTGTCTAAAATATTTTCAGTGCACTAAGATGACTCTGCTCAGATAATAGCATTAAAATGCTTTGCATTTTGTGCTTCTGCTCACAGTTATAATATTTTTGAGCCACTGGACTTAAACATAGCATGCATTTCTGTAACAATTTTGCATTTCTCTCCTAAATTTGTATGTCAGTGAATTAAAATATTTTTTAAGATCATGGACTGCGAAGTACTGGGTGCCAGGGAAACTAGTACTCCCGCTTTGCTGCTTTTCTGGGGAAGCAGAAACGAGAAAACCAAAGACACTCACAACCTTCCTGCACACAAAGGCAGTCATTATGTCCTCTGTTTAGGAGCTTTTGCTCTGCCAAGCAGATACAGAGAGCACTCATCTCCGTCCAGCTCCCAAATCTCTTGACTTCCTCTTTCTCCTTCTCTCTGTCCAGGGTCTTTTGAGGCAGATGACTAATAAGCCCCTTGTTCCAAATCTCTGCAGGAACAAGTGGATGCTACTCTCAGTATCAACTGAAACATAAGTCCTTTGAGGATACAGGAAGACATACACCAATCTCAAGATCAAAATGCAAGGAGAGGAAGTCTGCAAGCAAAGGAGGTGCCACCCGCCATGGCCTTCTTTATAGAAAAGACAGGATCTCTGGGGACAGGACATGGCCTACACCTCACATAGATAGATGGATAGATAGATATCAATATATATTGTGCATATCTATGTATAAAGGGAGCACAATGTACATTGCATTATGTATATTTTGTATATATTTTTAAGCATTATGAATTTGTGCCAGAGCTAGAAACCTTACTTTCTCACACTCCATGCTCAGCTGCAAAGTGGCTTTGGCTGTATACAGTCAAAGCCTCAAGAAAAATGCTCTCAACTCAGTTTTACCTTGAAAGTTGTTTGTATTGTGTAGTAAACTACAGTATCAGGAATCAGATACTTGGATATATATTCTACCTTCAAATCCCTTAGCAATTCTACTATCTATTTTTAACAACTTTTTTTATTTTATTTTGTTTTATTTTATTTATTTTATTTTATTGTTTGTGGTCATCTCAGCCCACCCTGGTGGGGCTGGTGCAGTATGTGGTGCCAGGGATCAAAACACGGTCCCTGCATGCTTACCTATGCTAGCCTAAGCAAGTGCTTTCAATTGCTGAGCTATCATGCCAGCTCTTTACCATCTACTTTAAAAGAAGCCAGGGATAAGAGTAAGGCTCAGACTCAACAGATTCCAAAGCTCTTACCTCTCCCTTAGCAAAAGACTCTTACCCCTTCCATGCATTCCAGAGACCAGAGAGTCATTTATGATCATATTTTCTTAACTATATTACTCAGTTTCCTAAAAAAAAAACACACACACACACACAAAACATGTAATTCTACATTATTTGGAAAACAAAACCAAAAATATCAAAAGGGAATAAGAATTCCACTTACTTTTGGAATTTTTTATGTTTTAATCATTGAAAACAATACATTCACTCCAAGTACTAAAGAAAAACACCATCCTTCAATTTTATGACTCCTATAGTGTCTCTGTGGTCCCAACTGCTAGAATGGAGCAATTTGATAAACAAAGAGAAGGCTATCAACAGCCAACCTAATCAAAATAGAAGACCAATTTGAATATAAGATAATTGAAGATTGGAAAACCAGAGTAGCCATCTCTTTGTAACATGTCAGCACATGTCCCAAATAGTGTCCTCCAACATATAATTGGCCTGCATAGCCCAGGAAAGAAGGACTGCCCAAGGGTGCAGGACTTCGTTACCATTCCTACCAACCTCATCCCTCCTCACACTCCTGGCACAGCAGAATTCAGTTCCAAACACAAGAGCTTAGACTTGATTCCTCTGGACCAACTGCAGTCAATCCTAACAACCCAGCACTGTGGTCTCCCTCCTTAGCTGCATGGCTGTTTTCCAGAGACAACCAACCTAACCCATAAGAGCTGGATCATTACTGCTAACTACGCCCCAGAAGGTGCTCTGCCAGACAAGCATCCTGTTCCGAGGGTGAGCATCTCTTGACTGTGATACAGGACAGAAATCTACAGTCATGTACTTCAGCTAGGAGGCGGACCTGGGGATCTTGATCCCCAAGAAATTCCATCTAGAGAAAGAGAAGGCCAGTTTAAAAGCAATTAATGTCATCTAACAAGTCCAACTGAAGTTGGGAGTGGCGAATGTCCACAGGTAGCCTATCTATCACTAGAAGACTGGTAAGAAATATCAGTACTGGGTCAGCTGACCCAAAGCACATGAGTTAATTAAGCACCAAGGAAGGTGACATGAGGCATGAGTGATGCTCCAAGAAGGTGACACACCCAGGGTGGCCGGAAAGAGAACGAGATTTGTAAACTCCTTGGATAAGCATCTTCCACTCCCATGATACTATCATGGAAACTACCATGAAAAAAAGAGTAAAAATCCACTAAACTGAAACATGAACTGATGCAGAATAGAAATATCCACAATAAGGAAAGAACTTCAAGCTACTTTGATCTATGCATTTCTAAGTTTTGTGCAAAGCCTCATTAAAACCAAGCAGTTTATATTTGGACCATTAATAGAGCTCATTAAAGTTCACCCTCAGACTGAGACTCTTCAAATGGATAAGACTTTGGTCATTTATGGTGTTTGATGACAGTGAATGCCAACAAGACTACTAGGCAATGCAGACAGCTTCTTTACACCCTGGATGACTAGGGCCTGGGGCACTTTAGACAGTAAACAAGCACAGAAGCATCCCTAAGCCACAGCACTGAAATTTCCTATGACAAATCCACATGGAGCATTTACTGTCTGTCAGAGTGGATTGGCAGGAGAGATACACAGAAGAATAAGAGGAAGGCCCTGCCTCAGGAGATACAGGCATGGCAACACTGCCAGTGGCAAAGCAGAAGGCTTAGTGGTTTCTTCTCCATGGAGGGACTCTGGAGGCTTCAGTAAAGAGGTGCAACCGAACCCTTACAAAACAGTGAAAACACCAAAAACTAGAAAAGAGGTCTGTTGTAAGCCCTTGAAAGACAGTAAGAAAGATGCAGAGTTCTGAGCTAAGGAGTAGATGCAGTTGGAGAAAGCCCTGGAATTCTGACCTGGAAGGAGTATGAGGCCTGAAACTGGAAAAGTAGATAAGGACAGACAGATGCCCAGAGACCTAGGTTTGCTATATGTATACTTGACCTTGTTTTATAGGCTACAGGGGCTGAAAACTTGGTTTTCAGATCTTATTTTTTTTGTTTTGTTTATTTCTGCTGTACTGGAGATTAAACCTAGAGCCTTCACATTGAGCTATATCCATGATCTTATCATTATTATTACTATTATTATTATTATTATTATTATTATTATTATTATTATTATTATTATTTTGAGACGGGGTCTCAATAAGCTATCTAGGCTGGGCTCAAACCTATGATCCTCCAGGTCTCAGCCTCCCAGATCCTGGGACATTGGGTATGTGTCATTGCACCCAGTGGCTCTTAGACTTATTTTTAAAGCATTTGTATATAAACATTTTTTGAGTAGTTGTTCTGTGGAACAGAATGCATATAACAAAAAGCAGCAGTGTTTTATCAGTGAGAATACTTCCGTAATCTTAGTCTTCCTACTCTGGTTTGTTGGACATTAACCAATGAAAACAAGCATTGGCACATTTGTCCTGTTTATTTTCAGGGTGGGCTTCGTAAGTGACAGAAAACCCATTTGAAACTGATCCAAGCCAAGGAAAAAAAAGGAGGGGAAGAGAAAGAATTTTTTTATTCATATAAATCCAGACGTGGTTCTGGGATTCAAGTATCAGAGGACTGAGAGGCTCAAAGGATGTCACCAAACTTTCCATCCATTTCTCAGTGTCCTCCAAGGTGTCTGCTTCATTCTCAGCATGAGCTTCCTGCCCAAGGCAGGTCCCCAGGGGCTCTGCGCTTATCACACCCTTACAAGCTTCAGTCTTCTTCCTAATAGAACCCAACACAGTCCAAGGACTAGGCCTCAGCCTGGATCACTCCTCGGTCTCTGACTGTGTCATTGTGCCTGTGACAATGGCACATACAGAATGGTGGTAGTGGTTCCCTGAGTCTCCACAGGGTGACAGTGGCTACAGGATGTGTCTCATAGGGTAATGGAGCTGCTGTCATCAAAAAGAAGATGACAGATAATGTCAGCACAAAATTTTGACTAATATAAAAATTTAAAATTTGGGGTAAAGGAAGTGTAATTGTAGGTATATATCAATATTAATGTCCTATTTGTTTCTTTTTTTTTTGTCTTTTTGAGACAGGGTCTCACCATGCAGTTCAGGCTGGCCTTAAGCTCACTTTGTAGTGCTCAGACTGGTCTTGAACTCACAACAATCCTCCTGCCTCAGCCTCCCAAGTGCTGGGATTACAGGCATGTGCCACCACGCCCGGCTGTCCTATTTGTTTCTTACTTGTTTCTTCTTACTTACATAATGTTGATAAAATTCTAACTCACACAAATAGTAACTGCAAACAGCATGCTTATATAAAAATGTACCTAAGAAAGGCAGAATCTTCTTCAGTAACACTTGTGAACAAAGTTTGAAATTAGGCTGCTAGTTTGAATAACAGGAAATTTTGTTTGACTTTAATTGTGTAAACCATGAATAGGCTCCTTTGTTCATTTAAATGTTCACTGGGAAGGTGATTTTTAAATACACTTGCAGTAGAGGAACAAATTTGACAATGTAATTTTTTATAAAACTTAGACATCTCAGTAATCATCACTGTAGAGCTTAAATACAGTAAAATAAGGGTTTCACTTTTTGAGTCAAAATTTTCAAATTATAATAATTCTGACATGTTATCTGCAAGTATAGGCATGGTGATAGCACAGATCTTCATTGCCAGACTAAATTCATTCAGCTTATTAAAAAACAGCAAGCCAAAGCAGCTCTGTTACATCACAGTATTATTCAATAAGCCTTTTTTCAGGAGAAAAATAGTGATTTCTTGGTTTATGAGAAATAGTGATAACAATACCTTACCTTAAGACAGGTGTGATAAGTATTACCAGGAAAAAGTAAATCCTAGGGCTCACTATGACATTTTAGAAAACTTGGAACAATGTGAAATTTAGAGATTATGCCATACTAAATTGACTATGTACAGAGCATCTCTCACAGTTACATAAGAGATGCTCACAGTCCCTAACGCTTTTCTATGTGACTCCCCACATCTTGCCTAGAATCAGCTTTACAACACAAGTACAAAGCACTTTGCTCTGTGGTATACAAGAACTATTCCGCACATCGTTATTCTTGGTGCAGTGGCATGATTTTCTTGGATTAAAAAAGAAAAGTTGCTTCACTGGAAGAAAGATAGCTTCTTTAACAAATGGTGCTGGAAAAATTGGCTCTCTACATGCTGAAAACTAAACCTAGACCCCAGTCTATTACCATGCACTGAACTAAATTCAAAATGGATTAAAGATCAAAACATTAAAATAGAAACACTAAATCTCCTGGTAGAGAAATATAGGGGTAGGAAAGCAGTTCATGAACAGTTCTAGGAATCAACAACTGGGACATCCTGTTAATGAGAAGTTTCTGTATGTCAAAAGAAATCATCAACAAAGTGAAAAGACAACACACAAATTTGGAAAAAATCTTAACCAATAACCACTCAGACTTCAATCTAGAAGAACTAAAAAAAAAAAAAAAAAAAAAAATTAGGGCTCCAAAATTTAAAGACCCAATCCAAAAATGGGTATCTGAGATGAACACACACTTCTCAGAGGAAAAATACAGGAGGTAAATAAATACCTGAAAAAATGTTCCATATCACTGGTCATTTGAGAAATGCAAATTAAAACAACATTGAAATACCATCTCACTCCAGAAAGAATGGCTATTGTAAAGAAATCAACTAACAATAAATGCTAGAGAGGCTCTAGAGAAAAAGGAACCCTTCTCCACTGCTGGTGGGAATGTAGACTGGTGCAACCACTATGAAAATCAGTATGGAGACCCCTCAGAAAACTCAGACTGGAAATCCCATTTAATCCAGCTATTCCCCTCCTAGGTATTGTCCCAAAAGAGCTGAAAACACCATACCATAGTGATATATGTGTGCCCATGTTTATCGCAGCAAATCCTGGAAGCAACCAAAATGCCCATCACCTGAGGAATGGATGAAAAAGATGGGGTATTTTATACAATGGAGTAGTACTCAGCTATAAAGAAAGACAGACTCAAAGCCTTCATAGTTAAATGGGTGCAACTAGAGGCTATACTCATAAATGAAATAAACCAGACCCACAAGTGCAAACACTGTATTGTCTTCTTAGTGTAAGAACCCAAAAGAAGAAATAAAATCTGAAAGGTATTACAGATACAGTAAAATGGAAAGAAATGGAGCTTAAGGATTAAACAATGAAGAGGAAAGAAAGGAGAAAACAGGAAAAAAGGTAAGGGGAAAAACAAGTATGTATACAGTATAGCTGGGGTGATTGTACTAAGAAGTTCCCTCAGTTATTTGAAAATAGCAGCTAATGTGTAAAATTTTCACCTTGACTAACTCTGCATGCTGATATCTGTGATCTAAGCAAGTACATCAAGGACAGCATTGTGTAGTACAAAAGCCATGCTTGAGTGCCTGACATCTTGGTCTTCTAAATGTGTACCATTTCTAATGTCATATCAATTATTATGATATTCTCTCTAATATAAATTTTTAAAAGGCAAAAAAGAGAGGGAAGAACAAAAACTTAGCATTTCTTGAAAACAAGTTGTAATATTCAATCATATGTCCCATCTTACATAATTATACCTGTTAATCTGAGCAACAGATTTGACGATAAAAATAGATTAATATATCAACCATTGTTAATCAGCTATTCTTGTTTTGAAAATCTGTAACATACGTATTGTTGTATGTTACCCCGTTTCTCTTTGTTTCAGACTTTTTGTTCTTGCTTTTGTGTTTACTCTTCAAAATAAAATAAAATTATAAGAAATTTAATTTAATTTAAAAATAGAAAAAAACAAAGAAAAGCTACAAGTCCTGGAACTCTCTTAATATGTGCTTTTCCCCTAAAGAGCTTAGTAAGTAAGACCTTACTTTGAACACTGTATTGGAGCTCAGGTTTGATATAAGGCAGGACTAAATCTTTCATGAATAAGTATATTTGTTTTTAAAAAGAAGTGTGTTTTATTTATAGCCATCTTAAAGAAAAATTTTTAAGGCATTATTTCAAATAAATTATTGGGGCAAAAAATTTTACACGTTATTAATAGCAAACAAAATAAGAAATCAAAAGTTCATTTAGAAAAATGTTTTCTAGTTGCTATTTTGGCCTGGACCATCCCTGCTCTTCACTGAGTCACTGAACAATTAGTAGGTACCTACTACCTGTTATTACATTGCCACAGCTGCTAAGGACATATTTTTAAAAGACATTAAACAATCCTTGACCTCCAAGAGTCCAGTCAGGGAGAATCATAAAAAAGCAAATCACCATGATGCTACCTGAGCCACACCAGGATGGAGATATGAATATTACATGGCGTCCATCAGGCCCTTTCGGGTTGCCACAAAGAGACGCACTTTGGTGACTTGGGTCAGTGTGGTTCATTATGAAGCTCCGCGAGGAAGCGAGAAGAGGAGGAAGCCGTCTTAGCAGCTGCCTGGCGTGGCCGGCCCGAGCCAGGAATGCCCCTGGGGACATAGTATACCTCCAGCCACCTGTTCTTCTTGACAGAGCTTCAGCAGCAGGCATCCGTCTCCCCTTCTCCGCTGCTCTGCCAGTGCGATGATGACTCAGCCACGCTCTGCTCCGCTTTCCTTGCGCTGCTAAATCCTTTCCACATTTGTTTCTCTACTCCACGAATCTCATTTGTCATGGCTCCCACCACCACATGGATGTGGCTTCTGGATTGCTCTCAGGGTATCTGTCCTGTTCTGGTTTCAGCCCCCATGAGTCTCAAATTCAAATCGTATGAAAGGGGCTTTGTTCAGTTGGCTGTGATCATCTGTGACGTAGTGTCCACACTGGGGAGAGCTCCTGTGTGGGCTCACCTCACTGACCCTTGGATATTCATGCCTGGCGTGCTGCCAGCTCTCAGCTCAGCCTGCTTGGCCAGGTAAACAGAGTCCTGCTACCAATCAGGTCAGGCCACGTCCACAGAATGGTGCGGCTGAGGCTACCACTTGAACTACTATTGCCTTTTCCCTAGCTTCGTGTCTCACTATATTGTTTGTTCTGGACTCTGCATCAACTTGCTGCTTTTCTATAGATAAGAGTTATGACAGGTTTTTAAAAACACATTTATAAAGTTATTTAAAATACTGTAATAAAAAATTTAAAATAATTTGTATATCCAGTGAGAGGAAAATACTTGAGCAAATTGTGATATATTTATAACATGAAATACTATGCAGCCTTCCAAAAGAATTGAAATTTGAGAATGATCCAACAAAGGAACATATTCATTGATATAATGTTAAATAAAAAATTAGCATACAGAAGTATACTATAATTAGTAAGTTACACATATGTAGAATTGAAAGAGAACAAACTGGAACAAGTTGAGAGTCACTCTTGATAGTAGGATAATGTTAGAGTCATATGTTCTTTCTTATAAATTCTTTATATTTATTTTTCTACTTCTTCACATTTCTTATTTCTTAATCTTTTAAAAGTAAAAAATCTAAAGCACAAAGAATGTTTTAGCTGTCAAAATGTAGTACCATTCCAAAGATGCAAAACGGAAGATGAACTTAGGGCATCTGGATTTTAATGGGGAAAAAAGTCATAGTAGAAATAATCATAACAGAAGCCCAGAAAGCGTGTTTAATTCTGCCTATGAGAGTGGGGAAAGAATGTAGGAATGTAACTTACATTTGAGCTGAGCCTTCAGTAATGTTTATTGAATTCT
Organism: Ctenomys sociabilis; assembly: GCA_004027165.1. Classification (NCBI taxonomy): domain Eukaryota; kingdom Metazoa; phylum Chordata; class Mammalia; order Rodentia; family Ctenomyidae; genus Ctenomys; species Ctenomys sociabilis. The sequence continues at coordinate 68,395 of PVKA01003125.1, read as the reverse complement.
CAAGAGATTCAAAAGTAGAAAATAGTGTCTTTCTTTTTTTCTTGTCAATTTTATTTAACTTTTCAAAGAATCAACTTTTCAATTCACTGATTTTTTTGTACTGTTTTCTTAGCCTCCAATGTGTTCATTTCCACTCTGATTTTTATAATTTCCTCCATCATACAAGCTTTAGCTTGGCCTGTTCTTCTTTTTATAGAAGTCTGAAGTTTACTGTTATTTATGCGTATCCTAGTACATTGTATTGTCATTATCATTTAATTGTGGAAACTGTCTAACTTCAACTTTAATTTCATCATTTTTTTTTAGGAGTATGCTATTTAATTGCAATGTGTTTATGAAGTTCTTGTCATTTCTTTTACCACTTATTTGCAGTTTCATCAAAGTAGGGTCTGATAATATGCATGGGATAATTTAAGTTCTATTACATTTACTTAAACATGTTCCATCAGTTTGTATGTGGTCTATTTTGGACAATGTCCCATGCTGCTGAGAAGAATGTCTGATATTGTGGCGTAGAACACTCTAAGTCCATTTGTTCAAAAGTTTGGTTCAGTTCCAATATTTCATTGTCGATATTTTGTTTAGTCCATCTGTCTTTTGTGTGACAGTAGAATTTTGAGACCCCCCCATATAATTGTACTAGTGCTCATCTGATTTTTCATATCAATTAATATTTGCTTTATATAGTTGCACTGGTATTTGTTTCATATATATTTATGATTGTTATGTCTTGCTCTTGGATTGTTCTCTTTATGAAAATGTAGTGACTTTCCTTGTCTCTCTCAATCAGTCTTAGCTTGAAATTCAATTTTTCCACAAGTAGAAAAGCCACCTTTGCTTTTTTCTGTATTCCTGTCACATGGAGTAATGTTTTCCATCTTTTGACTTTCAGTTTATCAATTTCATTTTTAATTAAATGTGTTTCTTGCCTGCAGCATATTGTTGGATCTTTCTTCCTGATCCATTCTGCTAATCTGTGTCTTTTGTTTGGTGAATTGAGACCATTACCACCGACACATAACTGATATATATTGGCTTATCCTTGTGCTATTTTCCTGTCATTGGCTGCACCTTTTCTTCCCTCCCTCCATTTAATTGTTTGCCTTGCCTGATAGATTCCTTCTGTTGGGGTTCATGTAGTTTTAGTCCTTGTAATCTTTTTCTAGAATATCCTTCAAAATATTTTGGAGTGGTCATAAATGTCCTCAGATGCTCTTTGTCCATTTATCTCTCCATCCATTTTGAAAGATAGTTTTGTGGAATACATTAATCTGAGTTGAAAGTTATTTTCCTTTAGAATTTGAAATACTTCATTCCAAGCTCTCCTTGACTTGAAGGCTTTCCATGATTTCTATGGGCTTGCCTACATAGGTAATTTGTTTCTTTTCCTCAACAGCTTTTAAGGTTCTTGTGTTGAATTTCTAGAATCTTGACTATTATGTGTCTAGCTGTAGACGTTTTTGATCATGGCTAATTGAAGTTCTATATGCCTCACTTACATATATGTCAATTATTTTCTATCAAGGAAATTTTCTGCCATAACATCTGTGAACAGGTTTTTATATATTTTGTGCTACTTCTTGCTTTTTCACTGACTCCAATCAATCTTTCTTTTTTTTTAATGTATTGGGTACAGGGCCTCACTCCATAGCTTAGACTCATAGTAATCCTCCTGCTTTCAGCTTCCTCAGCACTGGGATTAAAGGCATGCACCACCATGCCTGGTCTCAATGGCCAGCTCAGCACACTCAGCACACTCTGTGGGTGGGGATGATGGGATCTGTGGGGCCAGGGGATTGAACCCAAGTCCATGGGCTTGCCTAAGCATGCACTCAGTACACTAAGCTATCTCGCCAGGCCTACAATCAATCTTAAGTCATCCTTATTTGCCTCATCTAAAAGCTATAGGATTGGTTTTTCATAGTCCTTTGCTGTTTTTAAGGAATCTTTCTTTTCATGATTGCTAAACACAACTTGTCTTCTATACCTGAGATCCAGTCTTCACATTGGCTTAATCTGCTGTGGATAATTTCAATCGCATTTTTACTTTCCTGGATATCTGCCTGAATCTGCATTCATAGCTTCCACAATTTTCTTAAGCTCCTCTATTTTTTATCCATATCTGCTCTAAAGTTACTATGTTATTCACTGTGGACACCATCTCTGCAGTTATATGAGAACTTATTTCTGATTTGACATTTTCTAGAGCCTCATTCACTTGCTTTGCTGTTACCACTTCAGAGATGCCAAGTGAGTAGATTTTAGATTGTCCTACCTTACTGACGGCCTCCTGAGTTTGCTTTTGGTAGACTGGGTGTCTGAGATTGCGTCTTGTATCCTCCCATTTTCTTTTCTTTTTTTAGTTTAATTCATGGAGTTGTGCTTATAAATTGCCCATGGGAAATTACTTAAGTGCAAATATTTAGAACCCCCAGGAGATAACTACTTCTCTAAGGTATCTTCCAGGTGTGGTTGTGTGTGTGTGTGTGTGTGTGTGTGTGTGTGTGTGTTTGAGTCTGTTGCAAAATCCTACCTTTTCATTGTATTGAGGATGAGAAGTTGCTGCTGCTTGGCCCAGCCTCTGGTTCTTTAGAACTGTGTCATAGTGTTTTTCTATATTCCTTAGTCAATCTCAGTCTTAGACTATCAAGAATAGCTCTTTAGAAAAGTTATGTCACTTTTGGCTAAAGGGTTACCATGAGCAATAACAATAGCAACAATCACAGACTAGAAAATGACACTCATTTGTAGGTAACCACTAATTTTTCACCTTTAACTAGATTTGTAGTTATACAACAAAATCTAAAACAGTTCTAACAATTATATGCAGTACATAAGTCCTTAATATATCAATCTTACTATTAGGAGTTAAATTTTCAAAGGAGTTAAGGAAAAAATAGAGAGGTATAAGAATAAAGAGATGTGGTGGGAAGCTGGTATGGAAGACTGGAAGGAAAGAGAAAAGGGAGGGAAAAAAAGGAACAGAACACAACAACCACAAAGAAGCTAGAGACCACACTCACACTCATATAAAAACACGATCAAACAATGAAGGAGAAAAAAAAACAAAAATAAAAAATAACTGAGGAAAAAAAAGATCAAAGAACAGGGTAAGTGGGGATCATTCTATCACTTGCCCTTAACAAAATAAGGTGTCATAGCTGCACATGAGTGGGTTTTCCAGCACTGAACGTGCAATGAGATGGATTTATCCACCTTGGCAGGTTGATTCCCATAAGCAGCAGCTTCCCGAAGGACAGCAAGGTCCCTGAACACTCACGTGGAAGTATCAGGGCAGATCACGCCCTCACCGAGCAGGCTTACTCCCAGAGAAAAAGGAGAGGAAGATGCTGGATCCCAATGGTCAGTGCAGTAGGCTCAGTGTGGTCCCCAAAAGCACATCTGCCCAGAATCTGGAAATTGACTTTATTTGGAAAAAAGAATCTTTGATAATGTAATTAAGTTACAAAATGTGATCGCTCAGGGTTAGTGCAGGCCCTAAAACAAATGGCAACTATACATAGAAGATGTAATAGGAGAAAGTGGTATGCAGACACAACCAGAGGATGGGGTGATGATGCATTTACAAACCAAGGAACACAAGTGACTTTGAGCAATCCTCACAACTAGGAGGGCCATAGACTATACTTTCTTCAAAGCCTCTGAAAGGAACTGACTTGTTCACATCATCTTGATTTTGGACTCCCAGCTTCCAAAACTGCAAGATAATCCATCATTTTTGTTTTGTTTTGTTTTAAGCCACCATGGTTCAGCAGTCAAAAACTGGAAAGAGGAGGAGATGATAGATTATTCCCTTCATGGAGTTACTTTCACATGGAAAAAAAAAATACTATGAATGGGGAAGATAAATTTCACATTACAATGGTAAAAAAAAAAAAAAAATCTGGTAACATTTTTGGAGTGCATACTACCCCAGCCACTGTTCTAAGTGACTTTATGAAGAATACACCAGGTACCAAGTACAGGAGCATATTCCAGACAAAGAGGAACAGTCCAGACCCACACATATCTCCCACCCGCTCTGCTGACGTGTGTTTGTTACAGGGATGCTCTGAGGCACAACTCTGAGTTATCAGGTTTTCAGCATCCGCTGGTAACATAGGGGAGCATTTGCTCAATTATGAACAAATCTTAAAATAGCACGATATTTACAATAAACACGAGTGTATTTGCATTCTCTACAGGAGCAGAACCAAAAAGATGTATGTAAATATATACATTGAGTGTAAATATCTTGTATAAGTAGAATAACCACTTTTGTTCTCTTGGGATTAGCTTATTTCATGCCTGTCTTCTAGGCTCATCTGTGGTGTCGCACTTGGAAGTTTTGTGCTCGTTACACTGAATAATATTCCATTATGTGTATACGCCATACTTAGTTTCTCTGTTCATCAAACAATGAACACTTCAGCTACTTCTGCCTTTGGATGGTGTGAATAATGCTGCTATAAATGTTCATATATAGAGGTAAAAAGCATATATATATATATATATATATATATATATATATATATATATATATATTCAAATCCCCATTTTCAGTTCTTTCAGATATATATCCTGAATGGAACTGCAAGCTCATATGATAATTCAGGTTGAATTCTCTGGGGGAACTGCCATAGTATTTTTCACAGTGGCTGCACTATGTCACCATGTTATAGTCAGTATTTTAAAACTTGTACCAAAAGACAGGATTAACATTCTACCTGAGACAGCCAGTCAGATACATTAACACCTAGACTCTAGCCACAAACCCCAAAATGAACAAAAACACTCAGCAAGCAAAATAAATTATGGATGCTGAAAGTTTACTACCCATTCTGGTCTTCTCACTCCTAAGAGAACCTCAGTGTTACTCCCATAGTGTGCTTTTTTCCTCCCCACAGACCAGACCGTGCTCCTCAGGGAAAACTAATCCCATCTCTAGGAATGATCTCTTGGTGTATGAGAGAATTCCTCTGCCTTTGTCAGAAGTGAGGCCATGCTTAGGCAAGTGATCGAATTTGGGGCATTAAGTGTAGAGGGGAATTAGTAGCGCAGCTCTGTGGCGGTTTATGTTTAGATGTCCCCCAAAGCCTCATGCGCACACAGGAAAGGCTTTGGGGTCACTATGCTCTTTGGTGGATTAGTCCAGAGATAAGTTTGTAGCTAAATATGCCTTACAGGTGGGGTCTTATCAGAAGAGATGAATCACTTTATCTCCCTCTCTGTCTCCTCCCTTACCTCTCTGCTTCACTCCTGTGATGCATGAGCAGCTTTTCTCCACCCTCACACCATACGGTTTCTGCCTAGAGCCAGGTAACTGTGCAAGGATCAAAACTTCTAAACCAGGAGCCAAAACAAACCATTCTCCCTTCAAATTATAAGGTCAGGCACTGTTCTCATTGATAAGAAAGTAACAAAGACAAGGTTCTTAGAAAAGTTTCCCTTCTTCTTAAGAGAACACTACAGGAAGAGATCCTTTTTCTTCTTCAGGCACTGTCATTTCTGTACTGGAATTGCCATCGTTGGTCTACAGGTAACCTGAGAATAAAGCCAACATCAATAATGGAACAGTGGAGAAATGGAAGGAATCCAGGTCCTTGGTGTCAACACCACTGAAAGATGAACCTGCCTTGGTCTGGAACCCACCCTGTATATTTTGATCTACTTGATGACAGAACAAGTTGACATTAATATTTGTTAAAAAAAAAAATCTGGCCATAAACATGTGAAAAGTGAAAACACAAAAAAAGATCAAGGAGAACAAAATGAAAATGGCCCAGAATCCCACTGTAGTCGTCAGGATTCGTGGCTACAAGCAACAGAAACCACTCCTGATTCGCTTCAGTAGAAAAAGCAAGGAGTTGACAGAACTGAAGGCAGAAGAACCAAGACCTTTTCGCATAGGAACCAGAGCCAAAGCGTCCCCTGCAAGGCTCAAGTTTTAGGAAGTGGAGGTTTGGGAATTGATTAGCTCATGGGCTTGCTAAACTTACCAATGGATGAATCCATCGCAGAGATCAAAGCTGAATGAGCTCTTAGGAAGAGACCTGGTTGAAGCAGGTTACCAGGCATGTGGCCCAGAAGGCTGCACTCTTGTGCCTCACCCCTAGCTTTCTCTCCGGCTCCTCCTTGCTTTTCCACCTTCTGGTTGCCATGATGTGAGTAGCTTTCCTCCATCATAATTTTCTGCCATAATGTTTCTTCCCTGAAGCCATCCAACCACGGACTGAAGCCAGGAGCTAAAATAAACCTTTTCCCCTCTAAGTAGTCTAAGCCAAGTATTTTGGCCCAGCAACGGAAAAGTGACTAATATAAGGAGCTACCCACACTGCGTACACTCAGCAGCCCCCACGGCTGCTTCTACCACTGCCATTGTTTGTGTTGTCATTAGCACTGCTGGTACCACCACTCTACTGCTATCACACCCACCAGCACAGTCTGCTTGCTGTCTTCTAGGCCTCAGACCATGATGGCAAGCCAGCAACCAAAGGCACAACGCTTAAGGAAGGAGTGCTCGTGAGTGTAGATCAGCAGCTGAATGACCGAGGCTGGGTGAGTCCTTTAGCTTTATACCCAGGATGCTTCACGGGCCTCCTGTGCCATCTACCCAAGTTTTGAAGGCTGAAGTTACAGCATCAGTGTTGAAGCCTGCCTCTATGACCACACCTAAGTTGTTCAGCAGCAAGCAATGAAGGGTCTTCCCCTTCCACCTTTGTGAGCAATCAGGGTGAGTTACTCTACTAAAAACTACACACAAGGGGAATTTCTACAACAGCAGCCACCCCATATGTAATCGCAGTGGGCTGGGGGCTGTTCCTCCAGGTTTTCTTCCTCATAATATTAGGGGAAGGTCAGGGGAAGTATCAAATAATTTTATGTTTCTTAGAATCTTGGGGGGGGGGGCTTTTATATAATCCTCAAAACTCTGAAGTGCAATTTATCCCAAATTCTCCCCAGTTGGCATCATTCACTGCTGTCTAGCCTTTATTGCCCCTACAAAATGATCTATTTTTGAGAGCTGTCCACACCTTCTTGATTTAATTTATATTTATATAAATTTATGTTTAATTTATATTTGTGACAAATTACCCATGCTGTTCATTCTTTTCTAAAGTCATTGTGGTTTGTTTTTTGAAAGTCCTGTCATGGAGACTTAAGTCATTGTAGGTAAAAGGACAGTCAATCAACCTCCCCCTACACCCCCCACCCTGTGCCATTCCCATATGTGTGCTAGGTAAGCGTAGGTTTTTTTGTTTGTTTTTTTGTTTTTGGTACCAAGATCAAACTCGGGAACTTGCACTTGCCAGGTAGGCACTTATGCCACTGAGCTATCTCCTCAGACCCCCATATGTGTGCCAATATCAAAAATCCTATCAAAAAATCTACAATAATACTATAAAAGAAACCCGGAGTATGGAAATTACTAATTGCACTGACCCATTTCACCATGACAGTGATAGAAAGAGGAAAAGCTTTTGATCTGTAAGCAGTTTAACAATGAGAGAAAATAGATATTCAGACAAATCATATGTGGAAGGAAACTGCCGAACAATGCAATATCTAAACTTGCCTTACCAGGGTAACTTCTTCTTTTTATATTTAAACTACATTTACTTTGAATTTACCTACTTTGATCTTTCCCAAACCATGGTCAGAAGTCACTTTAAATTTTTCACTCTCTTTACTGGCAAAAACAGGTACTCCAGACCTATTTGAAGGTACACTTGTAGTTTTCCTTTACTTTCATGAAATTGACTCAGTGAGGGTTCTTTAAGATAATTTATTCATGGAGAAGAGTTAAAGAAGAGGCACTTTTTATTTGGGACCTTCCTTTGTCATATATATTAGTCCAGATCAAATTTTTTTTTTTTTTTTTTTTTTTTTTGTCTTTTTGAGACAGGGTCTCACTGTATAGTTCAGGCTGGCCTTAAGCTCACTTTGTAGCTCAGGCTGGTCTCGAACTCACAACAATCCTACTGCCTCAGCCTCCCGAGTGCTGGGATTACAGGCCTGCGCCACCACGCCCGGCTTCCAGATCAAATTTTAACCATGAAAATTAATTGATATGGTGAGATTTAATGAAATTAAGAACAAACATACTCTATAAACAAAAGCTTTAAAACTCCCTAACAACTAGCTGATTTTCATCACTTTACTCTTTACTTGACTATTTAAGCAGTGAAACACAGAACTCAGAATAATCTCTAAAATTTAAGGAAATATACTTCCTATCACATGATTCAAATAGCAAACATAAGTAGCCAAACAAAAGGCATCATGGTTTTTAGAAATTGTTTCAACTCACAGTTCTTGAAATTATTTGACCAACATCATCTTTTACTAAATGAATTAGCATTATACTTGAAAAAATGTTTACCATCTGTTGCTATTAGTTTTGTTATCATTATAATCATTATTAAAGAAATCCCTGCAAACAGTAAGGACATATTTGGTAGGAACCCATACTACTTACTATCCTTGACAAAGGGACTTGTCAAGGCTTTGAAATTTCCTGTCTTTTTAATAAATATTCACATAATGTTAACTTGAGCATATTAGTAATACATAATAATAAGTTTCAACTTGGTATGTTGGTATACTATATAAAATATATCTTCATAATATTTAGCTGTATTAACCTATTCTATGTTTCTTCCCCTCTTTTGTTTTCCTTTTAACTCCCTCCTTGTCTCTAAATGACTATCATCTAGTTTCCTGTCATCTCTCTTTTCTAAATTAAAAGGTATTAATATGTGTTTGTAATGCACAATGATCGTATTCATCACAGGGAGTGGTTACGTGTACACACTGCATCTTGACTCCTTTACTTCCCCTTTCCCTCCCTTTCTTTTCCTCTCCCTCAGTCTCTTGGTCCCCCTACCACTTGTGAAAGATCTACTCTTGAGGGTAATGCACACATACCTCACCACCCCACTGCCACCGTCCTACTTCCTACTTTTATGGTAGCATGAAGTTCATGGTCAAAGTTTTCAATTCACTGATTTTCAGGCACACCATGTGGTGTCATAGAGGGGTTCAGGCAACCGACTACAAGGGTCTCTGGGTAGATTTTTTTTCTCATTTATAAAACGAGATCCAAGACGGAGACATTCTATTTTTCTCTTCTGGACTTCATCATATGTTAGTCAAGTTTGAAATCCTCATGGAAATGCTGTTAAAATATGGACAAAAACCACTGTTTTGCAAATGACAGGATGAAAGGTTGAAAAGAAAATCTAGTGTCATGCAGCATTACTAAGCAGGTAAAGTAACTCAGGAATAATTTTCTTCCAAGCTCCTTATTGTGTAAGTTAATGCATTTTATTGCTTAAACATCTTAGAGTTAGATTTTCTGTTACTTAAGCCAAAAGTGCCCTAGTTGATTGTGACATATTGCAAAAATGGCCACAATTCTTCAGCCCTCCCTGTATTTGCATCCAATACAATGCAACTTAGCCTCTTTTCATCCCTTTAACAAGAAGCAATTTATCCACCCCTTGTGTGCAATTTTATACTGGCCTTTCTTTCCTTCTGTCCTAGCTTTTCCAGCCTTTTTTCCTGAGTTTGTCACTTGCATTGTGCAACAGCATGTGGCAGAAGCTATGTTGAACAGCTGAAAACAAGAGCACTGAGACACTTCCCATAATCGCTTTCTCATTTGTAGAATTCTGAAACCATCACACGAAGAAGACTGAACTAAATAACTGAGGGGAAAGACCTTGTGAAAACGATTCAGTTTAGCCCACCACCTCTACTGAGCCATCCAACTGTCCAGACCCAATCAATCTACCTACTGATCATGGATACATAGTGAGCTAAGATAAGATCAGTGAAGCCAACCTAGACTAGAAGAGTCCAGGGATTATAGCTCAAATTCCACATTTCAGAAATGAAAGTTAAATATGCATTCATTATTTTAAGACACTATTTTGCGGGATTACTTTTCACATGGCAAAAGTAAAAATATAGGTTATTTCTAAGAGCACCAATTTTCCTGAAATACATGTATTATTATGCAAGTATAACACATTGGAAAGGCTGGTCCGAGCGCAGTGGTGTTTATAACACATTGGAAAGAGGTATGTATATAGTGTCAATACTAAGTTATTAAATATATAATATACATGAGACTCTTGTACTTTAAAAGTAAGATAATTAAAGACTACCATCTTTTCCTATTTTTAACCTATTGTAAGGTTGTCCCTATTAGAGAGGGGAGGGAACAGAAGGAAAGAATGGCTAGTATAAAGCTGCACACAATATTAAACCATATATATTTAGCGTGGGAAGCTATCTTTGTTTGCTTTCATAAACCTAATATCCTTTCTTCCTCTGGACTTGTATTGACTGTAGATTGCATTCTCTACACCCTCTGTAATCAAGTGAAGAATTGGGCAACTTAAGAACTTTCTGAGTGATGGGGTCAACCAACCTCCAGTGAAATGAATTCTAAAAGTTTATTAGAAACTAGCATTAGAGAATTAGTTATTCGGCTTCTCCACTCAGTGCAGTCAGCCCCTCCATAGCATTCAATTCCTTTCAACAGTCAGGGAAGGGATGGGTGGGTCATTGTGCACTAGGGCATCCAAGAACAGTAATAAACATCCTTGCCTTCAAAATTATTATCTCTAGGAAGGGAGATAGCGCACTTACTTGAAAAGACTTAAACGTGAGACTTACTTGAAGCGACTTAAGAGAGCTCCCCCAGTACTAGAAGCATAGGCCTTGCAGGATGGATATGAGTGGGAGTAGAAAGCTCCAGGTGGAAGAAATATCATGAGCCAAGATGTAGAGATGGGAAATGATACACCCGCATGTAATAGTATCCACTACTAATAACAATGCCCAGCTGTGGCCCAAACCTAGGAGTCATCTTTGATTGGCTTTTTTCTCTCCAGCCCAATCTAAGCCATCACATAGTCCAGTCATTTCTAACCACCAAGATATGTTAGATTCCGATTCCCTCTCACCACCAGTTACCACCACCACCCCAAATTAGTCTGCCTTTTCCATAGTATGCTAACTTGGCTTGCTATATCCACTGTGAATATCCCTCTAGTCTACCTTCACAAAGCAGTGTGAGCCTTGCAGCATGTGAATTTTTCTTTTCACCCTTCCATGGCAGGGGAAACACCTAATGATTTCCTGTCAGGCTGGGAATAAACTCCAAGCTGAAAGGGCTGTCAGTTGAGTCTCTGTGTTGCCTGATCCCACCTATCACTACTTCTTCACTTGCCCACTGTGGACTTGTCATACTGACCTTCTAATCTTCTTCAGCTCTTGAAGCTCTTACCCTCTATGGCTTCATTTTCTGCACACTACTTATCAGTACCTGAAATTATGTTGTATGCTCATCTGCTCACTTAGTTCTTACCTGCATTAGCATGTGCTTCTTATTATTCTTGTGACAAATTACCACAAATACAGTGCCAACCAAACAGGAATGTATTGTATTATGGGTCTGGAGAACAGAAGTCTGAAATGGCTCTTGCTGAGCTGAAGACACGATTTCAGTTCAGCTGTGTGCCTCCTAGACGCTCTGTAGGACACCTCATTCCCTTGTCTTTTTCTCCCTGAAGAAAGGATGCTGCATGCCTTGGCTTGTGTTGTCTCTCCTACTTCGAGGTCAGCAAGAGCAGCTCAGTTCTTCAGAGCATCCCAGCAGCGCCCTCGCTCCCTTCTGCCTCCTTCTCCATCTTTTAGGGTGTGGTTATGTGGCCCACCTAGGTAAACCAAGCCAATGTTCCTATTTTAAACTCATCTGTTTGGAACCTTGATTCCATCTGAAGCCTTAATTCCTCCTTCTCACCTAACCTGACATCTCAGAGCTTTCAGGGATGAGAACGTGAAGTGCTTGGGGTGGCCATCATTTTGCCTACCATCCCCCACATATTGGAAGGCAAGTTTCATGAGAGCCAGGACTCATTTCTTTCACCTTTCTCCAATGCCTGGCACAGGGCAATATGTGCTGTTGTTGTTGTTGTTTTCTTAAATATGCACTGTTTGATGCATGTTTATAAAATCAATTCTTGAATAAAGCACAGTGAAGTAAAAGCTTTACATGTATTGTCCCAATTTCACTGTGGCAAATTAAAAAACCCATGTAGGGTTATCGTTCCCATTCTACATTCGAGGAAATGGAGGCGCACGGAAGTTAAGTAACTTGTGTAAGAACACACAATTAGTGAGTCTTGGAGGCAGCACACAAAGGAAAGTTGACAAGCTCTGAGACTGCTCTTGGCCTCAATGCTATGGGTCCCCCTAAGAGAGACATGGAAAGGAAAAGGTGGGGCCCAGGAGACTGTGCCTCGAATATGTTCTGTCCTGACGTGTAAGCATGTGGAAAATCTGCAGATGGTGTCAACGCTGCAAATCCTCGATACCCAACTATTTAGCCTGCATCCCGATGCTCTTGGTGCAGACAAACATGCCATCTGAGAGGAAAGTTACGTCCATCTGTCAATCAGGTCAGGTCTGAGACCAGCTAACCACAGCCACCCACAGGTCCCTGAAGCTGCTTCCCCCTGAAGGAACACTTTCTTTTCTCCTGAGTAGGCCTTCTGCATCGACCCTCTTGCTTTCCTGCTCGCAAAAGCCATGTGGAGCCTATAGAAATCAGAGGGCCATGGCCACCTTCTCTCTGAGCAAGATCAGAGCCAGCCTCCACAACCAACTTTGGTGGCCTTCTCCTGAATATCACTCATCCTGGTCTCACTAAAAGACCAACACTCCTTCCAGAACAGACAACACTCCTAGCTCCAAAACCCAACACCCAGAATGGCCCAGAGGAGACAGAGAACAAGGGAGGCACTTTCCTAACATTTCCCTCCATGCCTCCCAATTTTCCAGCTCTCCAGCCAGGACAGTGGGTGGGTGAGGCATTGTTCTAAGAGGACCCTATTGTATTTTGATGAATACCAGGGCCCCTCCCTCAGGAGCCGGGAAGGAGAATGGAGAGTGGGTGGCCAGTAGACGGTACTTTTCTTTTTCTGGCAAATAATCCAGAAAATGGATAATTCCCACAAATATAATCAAATTAGCAATCATGTATAATTCAACAATACGCCTGCTAGTCAAATAACAACTTAAATTGGTGTGGGGGTTCTAAAGGGAATCTTAGTCATTCTAATAAGGTAATTCCTTGGAGACACATGTTTTTCAAAGAATGTAGAGGCAAGTAACACAGGTCAAAGTACAATCTCCAGGTCTAGGTCAAGACAGCTGTCCAAAGTACATTTTCTCTCCACTTCAATAATCTGTCTGTCTGTCTGTCTGTCTGTCTGTCTCTCTCTCTCTCATATCATAACCACACATACATGCACATACAGACACTCATGCACTTCCTCCTAGTGTTGCCCAAGAATGTCCCCCCACAGCAGCCCTTGTCCTACAATGTCCTCAAATTGGACCAGATAAGCTGTTGATATCATCTGTGCATAAGCTGATTAAAAAAACACAGATAGTAATTTAACCTCTCTGAGTTTCTATCTATATGTACAAAACTGATATAACAATAACAACAGCTGTCTCATGCTCGGTACTGAGCATCAACTATGGACCTGGAACTGCTTCAGGTGTTGCTATTCTAACTATAGAAATACAAAGTTGAAATTCCTGCTCTTGGGAATTTCACCCTCTACTGAAGAGGAAGTGGGTCTGACACAAAATGTTAAGATAATTTTAGACAAGTATTATTAAAATAAAATACAATCGTGTATCAGAAACACAGGAGGAAGATGTAGCATATACCTTCAAAGACAGCCACTAAAGGCCTTCACATGGTAGTCATGCTTTTGAGTGATCTCTCCACAATGGCCTGTCAGGGGAAGGAATACACCTTTCTTTCACCTTTTACTCTCTGATCCCCAGAAGGGGTTGGGGCCAGCTCAGCCTGCTGGGGATCAAACCCCAGCTGCTGGGCTCTGTCAAAACAAGCACTTTAGTCCTCTGAACTATCTGGCTGGCCCTGTCATGGATTTTTATTACCTGGTAAAAATATAGATATGTCTCCTCAAGCAATAAATAGCTTTTCTTTTTTTGCATATAGGTGGTACTGAGATTCAAGCACAGGCCATCAAACTTGCTATGCGAATGCTCTACCACTAAGCTACACCCCTAGAGTATGTGGTGTTGTTTTATAGTTTTGAACTTTAGGTGGTGAGATAGAGCATCTATTTTTACAGTGTGCATTTTGTGGCTGATTGTGATTATGAAATTGAAGTTGATATGTGTTCTTCTAGTTGTCTATCAGTAATATATAATATTACTTTGTTAAGTCTGCATTTTGAAATGGCTGCATGTCCAGGAGGAAATGGCATGGGAACTCTCGGGTTAGACAATTATCTGATTATTCATATTACTTTCTTTGTTTTCTTTTTTTTTTTTTTTTGAATCATCAAGAAAATAACAAAGATTCACACTTAATATGAGGAAAGAGCATAAAAAGAAAAAAATCAGCAAGTTTCAAAAACCTTGGATTATTGTGAGGATTAAATAAATAACACTCAGCCAGGCGTGGTGGTGCAGGCCTGTAATCCCAGCACTCGGGAGGCTGAGGCAGGAGGATTGTTGTGAGTTCGAGAACAGCCTGAGCTACAAAGTGAGTTTAAGTTCAGCCTAAACTGCACAGTGAGACCCTGTCTCAAAAAGGCAAAAAATAAATAAATAAATAACCCTCATACATAAAGTGTTTAGCACCAGATGTGGTGGCACATGACTGTAATGCCAGCTATTTAGTGAGACCCTGAAGAAAGAAAGAAGGAAAGAGAGAGAGAGAAAGAGAGAGAGAGAGAGAGAGAGAGAGAGAAGAAAAAAAGAAAGAAAGAAAGAAAGAAAGAAAGAAAGAAAGAAAGAAAGAAAGAAAGAAAGAAAGAGGGACCAGGGAGATGGCTCAGTGGAATAAGCACTTCCCTGGCAAGAGCAAAGGCCTGAGTTCAATCCCCGGTTCTGCAAGAAAGAAAGAAAAGAAAAGAAAGAAGGAAGGAAAGAAAGAATAAAGTGCTTAGCCTGAGGCTGGGCTTTGAGTAACCACTCAGTACACAAAATTAACTGAGGTTGCAATTGTAAGCAACTCAACTTTCATGCAGCAACCTCATATTGCAGACAATGCACCCTAGAAATTTTAGACATTTGCCCATATCACACAAAACAAATGTCAGAGAAGCTAATTTTGACATTAGATTCCCCCAGCGTCTACCCTAAGTTAGATTTTTCTTCTCCCATGGCACAAAAGTCTGCTCAAGTGAGGGTGTGAAAGTCTGCACAGATTCAGCCCCAATGGGTCTGCTCAGGGAAAGGGACAGAGAGAATGTGGGAAGGTACATTCAGGAGAATATGGGCAAGGTGTGACAGCTGCTCTGTGGCTTGCTCGTGAGAGTCCCTTCAGAAAGCAATTCCATGGCCAGAAGAGTGGTTCCAGATTTTTGTGGCATGCTTTCTTCCTTGATAATTGCTCTTAGGAACCCAACAGTTGTTTAAATATTTTGGTGCAAATCAGTGGAAAGGTCACAGGAGGAGGAAAGAAAGAAAAGTAGACTGCCTATCTGTGCCTTGCCTTAAAAGATCTTAGAACAGGCTGGTTCTCCTTGTCTGCTAGTCTCATTCTTCTATGGGGTCAAGGGTGAGGCCCCACCTTCCTCTCCTTGCTGGCTAACACCCTTTCTCTCCCTGGACATCCAAGAGCAGCCATGGGGTGTCTTGTGACCCCCATACCTTCCTGCTTTCCCGTTTTCCTCAAAGACAGCCTCTCAGGCCCTGCTCATTGTGAGAAATTTACTGCTACTCACTACAGAGGGTTGACAACTGGCAATAAAAACACAGTAAATCCCTGGATCGCCGTTTATTTGTTCCACAAGTGTTTCACAGGACCAGAAGACATTTCTAATAAATTTTAACTTAATAAACTAGTGATGCCTTGCTCTGTATTATGTGGCACCAACACCAAGTGATCACAACTGAGCCAATGGTTCTTCTCACTTTGGCTGCAGGATTGTAGGTCTCCCATCGACAAGAGTTTATGGCAGAGATCCAGACTCTGAAAGAGTAGGAGAAAAAGCTGGCAGAATCCCTTTCTTCAGATGAGATCAGGGAAATATGTAAAATGTGGGAAGGTACAAAATTTTGTAGAAAAGCACAAGCCAAAGAAGGTGATAGCAGTGTGAGTGATGAATCTATTTAACAAAGATGCAATGTCACTGTTTCTATGGCTTGTGTCTAGATGGCCCTCAAAAGCCTTATGGGGTCATAGGTGGGGCTTTTTCAGAACTGGCTGGATCTAGAGCTGTGAATGATTCACAGCCATGCTAGGATTAAGGGTGTGTGATTATTAATTCAGTCCACTGGTTGGGTTAGCACTGCCCTGATCCTGGCACCTTAGATAGAGTATAAAAGGGGCAGGAAAAACAACTTGCTATGGTCTCTGCTTGCTCGGCTACCTGCTATCTGCCATGAGCTGTTCCAGCTCTGCGATGCCAGCCTGCCTTGGAGCCAGCTGATTATAGACTGAAACATGCACAAACTATGATCTAAATAAACTTCTTCCCTTTTAACCTTGAGTGTGCAGTATTTTGTCTCAGCAGCAACAAGAGAACAATAACTAAGACAGTCACATTTCCCCCAAATCCTCAAAAGGAGGCAAAAGAAAGGGCCATTAGGTGGGTTCCTTGCTCAAGTGGTACAAAAAGAAAACGATTTCATTGAGCCAACGGAGAGCAGGGATCATACTCGTGACAGCAAGCGTCAGCCTACACAATAACCCCTCTCCTGTCTCAGGCCAGCCACAAAGGCTTACAAAGGAAAGTATGGGTTAATTTGTTTATTTCTCTTTACGTTTTCTATTTTCTTTATTGTTTTATATTATGTTACACTGCTGTCATCATTTTTTATGAATGTTTTTGGGTTGTAGAATGAATCACCTGAGTTTCTAATATTTCTTACAGAGAAACTATAGTGAACGAAGGAAGCTTATAAAGCAAGGTTTTTCTGTAATGAAAATGGGGGAAAAATCACAAAAACAACATATTTTGACGTGGCCACTCTACTCTCTTATTTAAACCTTTGGGTCACCCCTCATCACCCACAGAACAAATCACAGCATCTTTAAGGACTAAGAGAAAAGTTTTCAGAATTTTGCTGGGGCTTAAATCCTTACTTTGTCCTTGCTGCCCATGGTGTCCTTGAGATATGCTTCATTTTCTCCTAATGTAAACAGATAGAGAATTAAATGGTTAAATTATATAAAACCTTATGTCAATATCTGTTACCCAGGAAGTGTTCGATGAAACTTATCATTACTGTTACTATCCTTATGAACAATGCTGCAAACTTGTCTTTGACTTCTCTGCCCTACATCTGCTGGAGGATCACCACAGAGGTACCATGCTGCTTTTTGCCTCCACATGATATTGCTCTACTGCCCCATTCCTAGATGGGCTTCTCTATCCCCTAAGCCCGGCTAAAATGTAGGCCTTCAGAGAGGATATTCAACACACACACACACATCTTCTTTGTAAGTATTCAGCAGTCACACTATCTTTGCCATAACCTTGGGTACCTTTCTATGTTTCTAAAGGGTCTTATGCATGCCTCCATCATTACCTAAGAATGTATGTGTTTATTTCACTATCAAATGTTGTATACCAACCTGCTCCAAAATTTATGGATTAAAGCAGCAGCCATTGTATTTGTTCACAATGCTGTAGGTGAAGACTGTAGCTGGGGCTTGTGACTGGGCAGCTCTGCTCTATTGGCTTCAAAGGGGCCATTCTCTTGGCTGCACACGGCTTGACTCACACACACCCAGCCTCAGTGCTCCTCCCACACACTCCCTCTACATCTAGCTTGGGCTTCCTTGCATCATGGTGGTCTCCTTAGAAGGCAGGCCTATACAAGGTGGAAGCCATGTGGCATCGGTTCTAATGCATTTCATTGGTCAAAGCCAGAAGCAAGGACAGCCCAGATTCAAGAGAAGGAATAGAAAATATTGGTGGACATCTTGTGGTCACCATAACAAGTCCCCATCTCAACAAATCTCTGAGCTTCTTGGCCACAAGAACATAAACTATTAGTCATTGGGTCCCCTGCACCTAATAAGGAATTGTGCCTGGTGTGGAGTAGGTGTGTAACAATTTTCTGAGCCTAACGCCAAGTAGACACAGGAAAGCCTAGAGGAGAACGAGCCGCCTTGACCAAAGCCCCAAGGCAGCTCCTCTGGGAGCTGTCAAAACCTCCACCCACCACCTCTGCTTCTCGTCAAATTCCCCTTCAGTGCATTCCTGGCACAAGGTGTGTAAGCAATTCCGAAGTCACCAAGCATCAGCGTCTCTAACTCTCTTCAACAGGATAAAGCACAGAATTTAAGGAACTCAGTAGAGTAGGAATGTTCAGCATTTCATCTAAAGATAAAATATGAAATGTATCTGTGTAAACACCTCCAGCTCTACTACTGCACAACAGCATCCCCAACCAAGAAGATCCCCCAGTCTCCTTATTTGAGAAAAACCCTGCCCCAAAACTCATGCAAACAGCAGTCAACGCCGGTGGCGAGACTCAGTCCTGAATTCTCTAGAGAAAGTCCCGCTGTTTTTGCCCATGGCTCTATGGCAGCCATAGATTATTGCAAGAATGCCAGCCTCCCAGGACTGGCTCCGAGGCAGAGCTATGCGAGGCGAGGCTCAGTTGGCTCAGACCAGCAGCAGCAGCAAGCTCGGCGCAACGCCACGCCTCACACACACCTGCATCAGCACAGGCACTCCAGAATTAATGAGCAAAATGCTGGGAAGAAAACCAATACAACTTTGAAACATCCAAGAGCATAAGTGGGCTTCTTAGTTCATGTTAATGCCCATGTGGCCTCACTACTGGGATGGGTGGGGTCCTTTTCTAACCTGGGTCAGCAGAGCAAAATGAACACAGACAGACAGAACCCAATGACAGCTAGCTGACGTCCTTTCTCCTTCCCTTTCTGTCCCCAGAGGCTGGGGACAAACTGGTAGATATGCTAGTCAGTCTGAAGAAAATCACTTATAAAAGGTGAGAGTATTCCAGATGCCTAAGAAAGTCACCATATTGCAGCTGCCTGGAATCCTAAGTGAAAACCATCACACTAGTCATCATGCTGTCTCCTTAGGAAGCAACCAAGCAAATAAAAAGACACTGTGGGAGCAAGGAAGAGGGCAGAGCCCTTTGTTCTGCACTGCAATCTGGCCACCAACTGGAATTAGGGGCAGGGCAGCACGGAGTGGGAACAGATGGGAGAGAGGAGGCTGAAGCAGGAGGACCACAAGTTTGTGCTTAGCCTGGGCAATTCGATGTCTCAGTGTGCCCTTGCCTCAAAATAAAATACTAAAAGGGGCTGGAAATTTAGTTCATTGGGAAGTCCATGGATATTTGATTTCCAACACCACAGGAAAAACAGGCTCAGAGGCCATCATGCAGCTGCTGGACCAAAACTTTCAGGGTGTCTTCCAGCAGCGAGTATTTCATAAGCTCTCCAGGTGACTCTGATGCGGTAAAGTCGGGGAACCACTGCTCCTCAAAAAGCTTTTCCAGACTGCTGAAACCTCCGCAGGTACAAACACACTATTAAAGGCAACAAGGGAGTGCATATTCTATGTCATTCTATGTGATATCCACCTAGAAGAATGAAGCGAAGAATTCAGAGGTTCTGACCACCTTTCCTCACTATCAAGTGGAGACCCAGTGAAGCTCTTAGAGCCTGGGTACTAGGACACTTAACGATGTGCCCCTATGCTTACTGGGTGGATGTAGCCATGCCTTTTTGAGTTTTGTGTTTCTTCATAGCTGCTTTATACCTTTTTGGGTTCTTTGTGGGGTTTTTGGTACTTTTTATTGTTGTTCTTTTTTTTTTAATTTTTGTTTTATTGAAGTACAAATATCAATGAGACAGTTTTAGGATACCTTCATAAGATGGATTTCATAAATTAATACATTGAAAACTGTTTTCATAATGTTTTGGTATCATATAAGGTGCATACATGATATACTTACAGACATTATTATACCATATGTCTCTTATCATTAAATAGAGTGTAGCTGTTTGCGTATCTTATTTTTTATACTTGAATTACATCAAAGATTGAATAATTAATACTTTCTACCGGGTTTTTGGTACTAAGAATTGAATTCAGGCTGGTGCTGTGCCTCTGAGCTATATTCCAGGCCCCTTTCTGTGTTCTTAAGTATTTACTTTCCGAATACTCACTATTAAAAATTAAAATATTTATTAAAAAGTTACTATGTATCATGGATTATGCATGGATAATACATAATATTATGTATTAGTACAAACTGAAAAAGGAAAACAGATTTCCAGGGATGAAGCTATATGTATACACGATTAACAAAGGGCAGCACTCATATTCATATTCAAGTGTATTAGTTATCTGCTGCTGAGTAACAAATGAGTTCAAACTAAACAACTTGAAATGGCAAACATGTATTTAGTTGCTGAGAGCCAGGGCTCTGGGCAGCTTAGCTTTGCATGTTTTGTCTCAAGGGGTTGCTGCTAAGTGGCAGGACTCAGAAGGCCTAGAGGGTCCACTTCCAGACTTACTTGCGCAGCTCCTGGCAGGAGGCTGAAGATTTTTGGCAAGCAGCCTTCTTCAGAGTGGCTCGTGACATGGCAAGTGGCCTCCTCCAGAGCACATGGTAGCAGAAACTAAGGAAACCAGCAACCAAATCAGAGGTAATGGTGACTTTTCTAACCTAATATGAGAAGTAATACAGTATCACTTCTACTTTATTGTTTGTATTGCTGGTAAATAAAACAAATATAACCCTTGGTTTCCAGGATTTTATAATCTAGTAAAGGAGTAAACGAACAAATGAACTGGGATTATAATCTGTGAGAACTACTATAAACTCAATACACAGGGCAGTAGGAACAGAGATGAGCTTGGTGGTAAAGTCTACAGGCAATTTTTAAGATCCAACTGTAAATGGATGACACAGACAAAGGATCTACAGAATAATGTACAGGACTACAAGATAAACCCTGAGGGGACTTCACTGACCTCATAAGAAACAAAAAGTACATGTGTTGGTATATAAGTCTTGCTCTATCTAGGTCTTAACCATCCAGCAGAAAAGTATAAAAATGAAGTATACACCGCAGGGCCATAATATTAAGCTGAGCTGTAAATGGCTATGGTCAACAACTTCTTCGGATAACTCACTATTGTTGTGGAATGCTGGACTGTGTTGGATTGTGTCGTCAAGTTCAGGCACCTAAATTAGTTGAATGACAATGGAGTGCCCATCTCTGATAGGTCTAGACAAAGGAAGGGGTATAGAAAGGAAGAATCATGATGTGTGTGTATGGACTGTACAGTTGGGATAGATAATGCTGTGCTTCTACATAATTCTATGAGAGGCAAGATTTGCACTAATGGTGGTTGGACAGGATATTATGTCAGCTTCTAGTACTATGGACAACCACTAGGAAAATAACAAGGTAGAAGGTATTAATTATTGAATCTTTGATGTAATTCAGGTATAAAAATTAAGATACGTAAACAGCTACACTCTATTTAATGATAAGAGGCATACGGTATAATAATGTCTGTAAGTATAATATCATGTATGCACCTTCTATGATACCAAAACATTATGAAAACAGTTTGCAATGTATTAATTTATCAAATCCATCTTGTCAAGGTATCTTAAAACTGTCTTATTGATATTTGTACTTCAATAAAATAAAAATTAAAAAAAAAAGATCCGACTGCAAATAACGACCTTCAAGTTTTATGGACTAATCAATAAAACTATTTTGAACAGTCACTCCCAAAACATATATATTATGTATCCATATAATATAGATATTATATAGTTAATATATAGAAAAACATGATATGTAATAATATATAGAATGAAAAAGATAAAGTTGAATTATAAAATATTTTAAGTACACACATAAAGTAATTAACTGTACAGATAAAGCATTTTGCCTTCATCTTTTTTATTTTTATTAAAATATCTTAATGAAAGCTATGTAATTAAATAAGGTTCATTTCTCACCCTTTGTGAATAATAGTTCTGATTCTAAACTCAGTTATTGTAGTGCCTGCTTTTAATAACTATAAAGATGGAAAAGATATCTCTTAAATATATTTGATTAAAAAACAAGGCTAGTCCTACTAAAGTATGGTATTTGTTTTTAATGCTGGCTTTCAATTAAAGTTTCCAGTAAGAAGTGGTCATTAAATATCTATCTTCTTTATTGTCTATTAGTTGTTCATAGAAACTAACAAAAAAAATTGCTTTGAAGTCTCTTAGAATTATTTATTTATTGTTTTTTAAAGGCTACAGATTCTCTAAGTTAAATAGATATAAAGAGTTTTTAAAGGAACATATTTGTTTAATTTTTGCTCATACAATTATATAATTATTGGAAAGATATAAATACCTACTTTTGAAATGGGCATCATAACATTTATCTTAGTCTGTTTTGTGTTGCTATAACAAAATAGTTGAGACTGACTTGTTTATAAAAAACAGAGATTTGTTTGAGCCTAGCCTGGGAAACTCAATGAAAATCTGTGTCAAAATAAAAATAAAAAAGTTAAAAGTGCTGTCAATGTAGTTCAGTGTGAAGATGCAGGGTTCAACCCTGAAAAAGTGAGAAATAGAAAAGAGAGACAGAGAATGGCAGACAGAGACACAGACAGAGAGTCAGAGACAGAGACAGACAGAGAGATGGAGGAAGGGAGAATGGGAAGGGGAGAAAGAGACGAAAAGGGAGGGAGGGAGGAAGCGATGCAGGCAGGGAAGGAGGGAGGGATTCTTACGGTTCTGGAGGCTGGGAAGTCCTCCTGGGACGGGACCCGGGAAGGGAAAGCCCTCTGTAGAGGGCCTTATTGCTGCACCACAGCATGAGGGACAGAATCATTTTTTTTTTTTCAGAATCAAATTTTGAAAGAGAGCAAGAGACTTAATCCATGGCCTTAATTCCTTTTATAGCTGGCATGAATCCATTAATGGGGTGGGGCCTCAGGACCAAAACCCCTCTCATTAAGCCTCACTCCCCGACACTGTTGCACTGAGGATTAAGTCTGCACTGTACGCTTCTTAGGACACATTCACATCATAATAGCATTAAATGTTATCTTCTGGCTAATATAAGTTTTTTAGCCCGTTATTTTGTTTACGGCTTCCTCCAGGAATGTAACTGAGAAGGCACTAAGGAAAAGAGTAGCTAAGGAAATGTCCTCTCTGATCTTTCTTCTCATTCAGCTGAGTTTGTATTATTAGGGAAATCCTTAGCCATAAAAGGCTAAGTTTTTTAAAATTATTTATCCATAAATTATTAAAAAATCATTTATTGATTTGTTTGGCTAAACCTTGATTATATCAGACTTCCTGTGCTAGAAATGGGAAGGTAGGTCATTCACAACAACCTTCCTGCTGAGGATAATAAGGAAAAGAAAATGTCTCTAAAAGTCTGCTTGAAAGGACAGGAGAATGAGCAAGATAGTGAGGAATTCTGGGATAGGATCTGGGGAGGACAGGAACCAGGGGACCTGAGCCTGGCGTTTGAGGTAGCCTCTTTCTTATGACATATGCCAACTTTAAATGAGGGACTAAAAGGACAGGTGGCTGGCTAAAAGACTGTTAAATGTGTCTCCTGGAAGGCTGAATGCAGCCAGCAGCCCACCACCCCAGAATAGCTCTGCTGCCCCTCTCTTCTTCTGGATAGGCCACAGGATACAGTCCCCTCCAAACAACGACAAGCAAAAAAGACCCTACACATTCAGTTTCATAGCACATGAAGTTGGATTAAAGCGATTCCATTACACAAGTCTCAGGTACAGCTTACCACAGGCAAATATAGACTCTCTCCGAAGCGTTTCAAATATGTCTAAATTTTATAATTATGTGTGTGTGTATGTGTGCGCACACACGTATGCTGAAGATCAAACCTAGCGTCTGATGCATGGTAGGCAAGTGTTATAATACTGAACTGCACTGCCAATCCCTACAATTCTTTTTTAAAAATAGAAATATCTGAACGTAAGAAATGACAAAGAAAAAAAAGGAAACAAAGAGAAAAAGAAAAACATAAAAATACTCAGTGAAGCAAGGAGAGAAGAACATACGACTGGAAACTAAGGAAACATAGCTATGAGTTTTTATTTCTCCATGTTTCCTTGCATAGATGAAAATATAAGGAAAAGTCTGAAAATAAAAGATGAACTATTGGAGAAGGGGAAAGAGACTGGTGAGAGAGTGGAGGGCAAGAAAGTATCGTAGGGAAGGTGGACATGATCAAAGCATAGCTATGCATGTATGGCAGTATCACAGTGAAACACAGAAACTGGTACTATTAATATGACTAAATAACTATCATAAATGAAGTAAACAAAAATAACCATACTGACCCTACAAGTACTATATTTTAACCCTACAGGCAGAGTACAAGGGCTATATGGGCCTAAATGTCCATATGGGAAGACAGGGTCTTTAATGGAGAAAAATGAAGCAATTATAAAACTACAAGGCAATTTTGTAGTGCTCTTTTTTGCTTCCTGGGAAATGGAATAAAAATTTTGTGACTGTTTTAGAAATGGTCATCTGAGAGCCTTTAAGGTATCGGTCAGTGTCTTAGTCCATTCAAACCATTATTACAATAAAATATCTTGGTCTATAATTTGTAAACAACAGAAATTCACTTTTCACAGTTCTGTATCTTTTACAGGGGTACTATTTTTGTTGTTATTTGGTTTAGGTTGGGTTTTCGTTTGGTTTCCTTTTTCATTGTGAGTTCAGGCCCCAGCACCACCAGAAGAGCTTCTCGTGGTTCTCAAGGCTGAGCAGTGCGGCAGTGCCCGGAGAGCGGCTGCTTCCTTGTCCATGGTGCCACTTCCCCAGGCCTCACAGGGTGAAAAGGGGCTCGCAGGCTCTCTTTGGTCTCTTTTATTTAAAAACAAACAAAAAAACTAACAAGTCAGTACTCTGAATATTGGATATAAAAATCAATGTGCTCTTTTTTTCTTCTCCAGTCTTATGAATTTGGGCAAACTATTTAACTTCCCTGAGCCTCCCTGATAAAATCAAAACAATATAAGGTGAAATTAGATCATCAGGAAGCCTACAGAGTGCTTGCGCTGTGACACTTCCCCTTTCTCCCAAGACAGACACAGAGACAAGGAACTAGGATTTGCCAAAAAGTCTGGCCTTTAGGCAATAAACATTCAAGCAATCTTTGAGGTTGTAATTTGTAGAAAACTAGGAAAGATACTTAGAATGGAGAAAGTAGGGCCCAAGAGAGAGATCACAAAACAGAATGAGAGACTAGGTATAGATGTTGAGTAAAGAAAAGAGGTTGAGTTGTCACCCCCTGAGCTACCAACCCACGGAGAGTCTCAAATCATCTCTGATCTGAGATTCTAGTGAATTAGCTTAAGAAACTAAGAATGACATCATGTCAGACAGGGCACCAGGTAACCAACCCTTGGTACACTAAGGTGAGGAAAAGTCTCTAAATTTCATCTGGATTCCCGTAGCATCCTTTGCCTTTAAAGTGGTAAACAATATTACTGTTCACTTCCTACTAGGCTATAAATTTCTGAAAAACAAAGGAACAGCGTATTCATCTTTGAATCAAAGCACAGAGTACCTAGGCTCACATGAAAGCTCTCCATACACGTTGAATTCAGAAGACAAACGAAAGAACAGATGAAGTAGCTATGCTTGTAGAAGTCAGAGGAGCTTGGATGACACAGTCCCTACATGATCTCTCCAAACTGCACTTTGCCATCTCCAAATTTCTTCCCAAACCTCCAGGAAGAAGCTTGAAGTGAAAGGGTAGGTTCCTTGCCTTGTCTTTCTTCACCTAGAATATTCTACCAGTTGACTGATGTTAACCTGAATGTCATTTTTCAGTCTCTTCTCCATAGCTGAGTGAAACCAGATTCTTAACAGAGACTCTGACAACATGCTCTAGCCTTCCTGAAAATCTGGCCCTGCTTCCAGACCAGTAACGGAGGGTAGTTCTCAGCCCTCTTGCTGTTCAGACCTAACATGCTGACTCATCTCTACTTCCTTCCAACCTCACATTTTTCATGAGAAAATGCCAATTCCTTCCAAATATTTAGAATCTGGTAAATCCCTGGTCCAGGCCACTATTATCTCCTGCTTAGATGATTGCATCCTGTTTTCAGGCTTGCATATTTGCCTTCTTGGATTTTTTTTTAGAAACAGCAGCCAGAATGATCTTCGCAAATTAACCTTATTTCAGAGACTTGACATAGATGCCTGAAATGACCCGAGCCACTCCTCTTATGCTCCTCCCCTCAGAAATCCCGACCCTAGTTCAGGAGAACCAGAAATTACACAATACACAATTCACCAACTCTGAAAAAGCAGGTCCCGCCCCAAGGAGAGCCACTGACAAAAGCGTTCCCAAGCTGGATTCCTTGTTGACACTGGTCTCTGGTTACACACCACAGAAAAAGGGAGGGAATTCTTCAAAGCCAGCGCCTCTGCACTTTTGTCTGTCCCAAAGAGAATCCCTTCCCCCACTCTATTCTCTTCCAGAAGGGTCACTACTGTAGGCTCAAAAGCAGAAGTGCTTTAGGGGGAGGAATTTTCAGGTTACACACTATATATAGCTAAGGTAACTTGTAAGTCTTGTCTCATCTTACTTGCCTTGGCAAGGGTTTAAAGATTAAACAACTCATCTCAAGCATCTGCTTGTGAATCCCCTTTCGTGTCCAAAATCTTTCCCTGGCCCAGACCCTGGGGGTCACCTTTTCTCCTTCTGGCCACTCCTGGCTCACACTCTTTCACTCTTCACAAAGCACAGCCCTTTCCCCAGGGCCCAAGTGGGCCCCAGAATTGCACGCAGAGCTGACATCGCACTGAGGTCTTTCCTCTGACCCTTCGCAGCTTCCCGATTGTATGGCTCCTTTTTTTTTTTTTTCTGGGACAAAAGCAAGACCCTCGGTGAATACTGCACACCAATAGCACATTCCTCCTATCTGCCCCCACACTGGACCTCTTGGTGTCACACCTTTCTCAGCACCACCTAAGTGTCCCTGGGTGGACAAGCAGTATTATAATTCCCAGTGGGACCATACTAGCTTCATATCCTGAGGCACTGAAAGTAAAACCAGGAGCTAACTGGTCAAGAACCTGCTAGGGTTACAACTAGGGCAGGAAACTGACTTGCGCACACGGGGCTTCTCCATCACCAGCCTCTTCACTTACATTCTTTAAAGTTTTTCCCTTCCTGTTCTTTCTTCTCACCATGAATTTTGAATCTTTCTTAGGAAATTATCCTTCAAGCAGTTACTTTCGAGTCCAACCACAGAAACAACTCAGCGATTTCTCCTTGGCTGGTAGCTTCTCATCACTGAGACAAAATGCCTTGACACACGTACAACTTGAAGTAGAAAACGTTGTAGAGGTTCTAGACAACAGTCCACCGGCTCCACCTCTGCAGGCTGTGGCCAGTCAAAAACACAGCGGCAAGAGGACACAGCAAAGGAAAGCAGCTCACCTCCAGGCAGCCAGGAAGCGGAGAGAAGGGCAGAGAGGAAGGGATCCAGGACCGGACATCACACTGAAGGTCATACCCCATGGCCTACCTGGACGCAGTGCGAAGTGAGCTTTACAAATCTCCTAGGTATCTCTCAAGTCAATCACGTTGGCAGGATTAATCACCACACCTTTGACTGGCGAGTTCACAGCCCGTTTACCCCAGGATCCTCACCTTCAGCTAGGTTCAGACCCTCTTCCCTCTTCAGGCCTTCCTGCACACTATAACCATAAGGAAATTTGTCATTTCCTAGAGTATGTCTGTGTAGTCTTCTTTTGAAGATGCAGAAACTGAGATTCAGAGGGGCAAATGACAGAGCGCAGAGTTAGGGTCTTTATTTGCTTCTCCATCCCAAAGATCTCTTGTCCTCACTATCTGATTCCCAGTGGACTGGCACTTAGGATACCATTCCTACCAACTTCTTCTCTGTACACTCATCTCTTGGACTTGTTGTCAATTTTCAAGTTTCCAAATGTGTGTATTTACAATATCTTTTCCTAGGCCTCTCACTGCCTGCATGGCACCTCACAAACCTTAACACCTTGGTCTGTCTGCTTCACTCACTAAAGCATGCTGTCAGAGTTCAAGGGTCACAGTTCTGAAATCAGACAGATCTATCCCTAAATCCTGGCTCTGCCTCTTTTCTGCTCTATGATCTTGAACAGGTTATTTCACCTAGGGGAATCTGTTCATTTATAAATTGAGACATGATCTGCTTCGCAGGGGTATCGAGAAGACAAAGTGCAAACACAGTGGCACATAGGTCTGCTGCGCATGCGCACTCAGTTGACTATTAGCTATCGTCAGTGCTGCTATTCGCATCTGGCATGTTAAAAGGTTTGGCCCCAAATCTAGGCAGAAGGTGAAAGCATTTAGAGGTGGGGTCTAGTGAAAGATCTTCCAGGCACTGAGCACCTGGCTTAAAAGGGGGCAGGAGGACACTGGTCTCTTCTCCCTCTCTGCTTTCTGGCCACGAGGTAAGCAGCTGTTTCACCATATACTTCCTTAGCGCTACTGGCTGATCCCAAAAGCAAAAGGGTCAACCAACTACAGACTGAAACCTCCAAAATTATGAACCAAAATAAATCTTTATTCCTCTCCGTAAATTGATTACTTTAGGTATTTGGTACAGCAGTGGAAATCTGACCAGCACCGTCATCATCATCATCCTCCAGACTCTTCGCCCCCTACCTGTGTCCCAGCAGTCTCCTGGCTTGGCTGGCAGCCCTCAGCCCACACGTGCACGCTCAAGACTGCCCACGCTCTTTGCAAGCTACCTGTCCTAGAAGAAAAATGAAGAATGTGCTCCTTCTATACAAACATAAGCAAAGAACTTCTTTAAGATTACTAAAATCAGGCAGGGGAAATAGCTCAGTGGTCTAAGCACGTGCCTGCCAAGCACAAGGACCCAGGTTCGATCCCCAGAAACCTGGGTGTTCCTTGCTGGGAATCAAAACTGGGTATAGTGGTACACAACTGTAATTGCAGCACTACAAGTCTGAATTGCATAGAAAGGCCTTTATCAAAAAAAAAAAAAAAGACTAAAATCCTATTTACACACCCACTCCTCCCTTCCCATATGCCTGCTGGAGGAAAAAAAAAAAAAGCTGAGAACTCTAATCAGATTTAGGGTTCAGAGAAACATCTCCCTCAAGTAAAAAATGCAACTATCTCACCCACCTTCAGGTAGTTCAGACTCAGTCTATCAACCCATACCATTTCCTCAAACAGATTAAGAACCTGGATTCCAGGGCTCAAGATTCTGACGCTGCCATTCGCCAAGTCGGGCGACTGTGAACAAGTAGCAAGGCTTCACCAAGCCTCAATTTTCTCTTGATTTTAAGAAAACAAAATCTCTTTGATGTTTTTGGTGAGAATTAAGAGAGCTGATCCACGGATAATAATTAGAAGCATAATAAAATACTGTACATCATACACTGGAACAAGCACTAAGCAGGCCCCCTTGTTAGTAGCGTTCTCGTGTGTCTCCTCTTTGCCGGAACTACTTCTGTGGAATTTCATCTCCAGCACCCCATCCTCGCTTTCTGTTTATGCAGTGACCGGCAAGGGCTTCCCCCGTGAGTCCTGTCTGGGTTACCTGTCCCGAGGGCAGCAAGTCCCTGCTGCAGCCCTCTCCACTCTGAGCAGGCTGTCTGCATGTGTTTGCCTAGAGGTGTCCCCTGTTACGCCTACCTGGAACTGACCAAACCCCAAGGCCGTTACAGAAGAGGAGAGGGGAACAAACAGGGACATCCATGCTAAAAATACTTCAGACCTTACCATCAACCCTAGTGTGTTAACGAAGCATTATACTGCCCCATGGATCCTCAGTGTTGTCTTCCCAAGAAATGCGTTAAAATAGTTGAGAACTCCCTCTTAGATGAAATCCCACCCACATCCCTCACCTCCATTTGCCAATCCTGAATCTGACTAAGGAGGGTGTGGTCTGGGCCAGGCCTGCGCCTGACATTCTCTTTCAGAATGTTTGCTGTTGCTGTTGTTGTTGTCGTTGTTTTTAAAAGAAATTAAGTTGTTGGCCTTCGTAGGTTTATCAGATCGTCTCTTCTGTACTCGAAGGCCCTGGTCCCTCCGTACACCACAGTTGCCTTGGGAACGCGTTGGGATTAAAGCTGGGGCTGGGAGAGCCTTGCCTGTGTCAGCCAGCACCTACCAGCCGCGAGACTGGAGCAGGCGCATACTGTGTCTTGGCCCACAGGACCAGGAAATTTCACTTGCCATTACATAGATTCTTTCCAGGAATTAAAAGCCTCATGGCACAAGAGAGAAAAAGTTTTCCTGCGCCTCTCTTTCTCCCCTCCCCCACCACCCCCACCAAAGAGAAGTTTTGTCCCTAGCAATTACAAATAGGGGCCACGGTTTACATAAACAACTCAAAATAAATAATGAGGGAAACTCAGTATCCACTGGGATCCATACTGGTGCGTTTTTCCAAAGAATAAATACAACTTTTATCCTCTTTTGTGTGTTCCGGCACCAAAAAAAGAGGAGGGGGAAAAAAATCTAAATTCTGTGAGCTTAATCTGGAATGCAAATGACAAGCGCCAGCCTTCCCCGCTCACAATGAGCGCTTTGGAGAAATGGTGCAGTGCCAGGGGTGGGGGAAGAGCTGTTTTCAAAGAACCAAAGCAAAAAGCTGCAGCAACGGCCACACCCCAGCGTTGGAAGCTCGTCCCACTGGCTGCGAAACTCGGGGTGGGAACTCAGGTACCGGCGTGGCCGGAAGTACAGAGCTGGTGGCGCTGAGCTCCAGGAGCTGCAGGTGCTGGTTACAGAAGGGAGGTCCGGGAGGAGAGGCTGCCAAGCACGTAACAAAATTCGATTGAAGGGAGCCAAGCTCAGATTGCAGCCCCAACTTGAATAAGGAGGCAGCAAATTCCATAGGGTTTAGGCAGGAGAGGAAAATTGCCGCGTTTTTCCTTATGAGTTCATTTAAATACTGAGCAGAAAAAAAAAAGTATCATCGTGTTTATTCTTCATTGAGAACACTTTCATGACACAGTCGGCTCTTCGGAAACAAAATTCTTCTGCGTATGATTTCATTCTCCAAACATTATATCTGAGTCAGTCGTATCTTCATCAACATAAAAACAGATTTTTTAAAAGAATGTTTACTGAAACATGTATATTTAAAGTGCGAATATAAAACGAAGCAGCCAGAAATCTCTGAACATGAAAACACTAGCGTCCTAACTTAAATTACAGTTTTGTCTGTTTTAACCTCCAGTTTGACTTGTACTGGTGGAATAAACTGAAGCAGGTAGGAAAGGAGCTAACATATTCGGAAGCCTTCACAATATGTTGGCTCTCCTGAGATAGCTCATAAACGTCTCTAATTCTCAGGGCCACCCCAGGAATTAGGTTTTATTATTCCTGTTTTACACATGAGGACACTGGAGCCAGGAGAAGTAACTTGGCAAGATCACGCAACTAATTAATGGCAGAGACAAGATTTAAATCCTTATATTTTAGAATTTTGACTTGCCAGACTTTGAGGAAGCGGTGTACAGTGCTAGCAATCACAGAGGATATGGTAGAAACCTTAGTACTGATTAAAACCTTGTTAAAGTGAAATGGTTTGTAATCAGATTTTACTACATTAGAAAACAATGTCTAGGGAAATATTTATTTGTTGTATTTTTGAGTTAAAATTTAAACTAGGACTTTATCATTGAGTTTGCAACATTTTTAAAATATTGCCTGCTCTGATATAAAAGTATGTTCAATTTTTTTGTTTGTTTTGGTGTGGCTGAAATTGGTGAATGAAAGTGGTTTCTGCCTTATTCACATACGTGAGAAATCTCCAAAGTGAAAATTTGGTTTTGGAAAATATCTGGTGACATTAAAGAAAAGTACAAACTGAGGAATACCTTCTAGAAGAACACTTTCTTCATTGAGAACACTTTCATGACAGTTGGCTCTTCAGAAACAAAATTCTTCTGCATATGATTTGATTCTCCAAACATTATATCTGAGTCAGTTGTATCTTCATCAACATAAAAACAGATTTTTAAAAGAATGTTTACTGAAACATGTATATTTAAAGTGCGAATATAAAATGAAGTTTTAGTATATCAACACTACAGAAAAAAAAACTGAAATAACCTAATCAGATCACTTAGAGAATTACTTTTCTCTGCCTTATCCTGAGATTGTAATGCTATTTAACCTGCTTTTAAATAAACAACAATTTTTAAACATTTTCTTTGCTTGGCTAAATGACAATGTTCAAGAAATGCCTACCACAGAAGCCCAAAAAACCCTTGGCAACGATCCAGAAGAAATCCACCCCGCATAATGTGTTCCGGCAAAGGCTCAATAGCTTTCTGGGGAACCTGCTGGCTCCGTGTACACTCGAGCAGGATCTGGAAAGAACAAAAGAAAAACTGATTGACATTTTCCTTCTTGTTAGTCTGGGGAAGTAGCCCCAGCTCATTTCAGCAGACTTAACCCAGCTCGGAAAAATGAACATGTGGACAGCTCACTTACAAACCTTGCCCTGGGCTCTGGTGTAAACTTTGTTTTACTGCTTTTGAGTCCCTGAAATTCAAGTATAATTATATTGTTTGTCTTTTCATCCCATAAAATGTGCATTAGCAATGGGCTCAGTTTGTAGCATATTTGTTCAGAGGAATGTATTCTTTCAAAGGACAAATCAGTACTTTCAGAATGAGGACACTTTAGATTATACAAAACCTAATATAATATTAAAAAGAGGCAGACTGAAAGGACAGAACTTCTTCAAACAATTTAAAAAGTGTGTCCACAATTGGCTAAAGCTATTAACTTCTCCTGATATTTATGCAAGAATTTTACCAAGCACAGAAGTAACGACTTTAAAATGACATCCATTTTGCTGCTATGAAGTGAAATAGATGCACATTTTTAAATAATTTATGCCCTGTTGCAACTTTTTCTTAGAATAAACACTTTTTGCTTAAAAAATAAAATGGCTGGAACATTCACAAGGCTATTAAACTGTAGCCATACATTTGGCCACAACTCTCTCCCCAGCTGGGCTGGGTTGGGCTGGGCTGGGCTGGCACAGGGAGTGAACTTCAAGCCTGTTTGACCTTAAACGCCCTGGATGGAGGCAGGGGAGAACAGTCAGGGAGGTAAAATTGTCCCCAGACAGCATGGCAGGAGGATTGCAGGGTTCTTGAGCAGGACCTGCAGTGCAGGAGAGAACCTATAGCTTCACTGGCCGGCCTGAGAGAGAACTCACTCCCCAAGACAGGGGCTGAAGCCCAGGAACCTGCCTGCTCCAGCCCTCCCATGGTCAGTCCGCAGGCCTGTTTGGAGCAAGGCTATTTTCTGCTCCGTGGGAGGCAGCAGGGCCTCTTGGAGGAGTACAACAGGCAGGCAGTTGGCTCAGGGTTTGAAAGGTAGACCGGGTAGAATCCCAGTTACACCAAAAAGAATAAAGAGGATAGAGTCGTCACGCATGTGACTCAGCATAAATACTGAAAATATACTGTACTGACTTTAACATTCTTTTGGCGTTTTTTTTTTTGTTTTTTTTTCTTTCTTTCTTTCTTTCTTTCTTTCTTTCTTTCTTTCTTTCTTTCTTTCTTTCTTTCTTTCTTTCTTTACTATACTGGAAGCCTCAAAAATAGGAGAGGCCCAGCTCTTCAGACCTCACTGAGGCCCTGGCTACCAGGAAGTCAGAGGATCTATTAGAAGGCAGGATATTTACAAAACCTCAACTGCTTTCTGCAGAACAAAGCTCTGCCTCCATCAGCAGAGTCCACTGCCAAGGCAAGACAGATAAATCAGAAGCTATCGCTGGCACCATCCTCCCAGGTCCCCCCCTCCACCCAAGAGGGTAACTGGGATCGGGAATTCAATGTTCCTCCCTCCAGATCTTTATAAAGGAACATACACATTAAAAATAGATCTTATTTTATTCATGTTGTTTTGAAAACATATTTGGTAATACTATGCATACCCTAAAGGTGCTGAATTCACTCAGCAATAACTTCAAGACCTCCACATGGCTACATATAGATTTGGCTCATGACTTTTGACTGCTCAATAGTATTCCATAATTTGAAGCCTCCATATTTAAATAATTGTTGCCCTTTGGATTGACATTCATTAGTTATTTGTGCATAATGTGATAGATTCTTCCGGGCCACTTAATCTTTTCCTTCTCAGAAGTCTGATTACAGTTATAGCTTCTTAATTATTTCATACATGTGAAAGATGGAAAGGTAAACCTCTGGAACATCTAGCATGTAGAGTGCTTTACAGAATAATTACTTGAATGAAAGGACTTGGGACTTTTTGACATCTTTAGTTCAATAGCAGCTTTCAGAAGACAGGCATGATGGTGCATGCTTATAATGTCAGCAGGCTGAGGCAGGAGGACTGCCACAAAGTTGAGGCTAGCCTAGGCTAAAATTTAGTTTAAGACCAGTTTGAACTGCACAGTGAGGCTCTATCTCAAAACAAAAAAAAAAAAAAAATTTAATAATTTTGTACTGGACAAATTCTATTTATTGATTTCCTTCCTTTCTTAGCAAAAGTTTTGAATGTTCAAATCTGACTCAACTAAAATCCACTTCCTTTCTCCTCTAGATTCATGTCTCAAATCTTAGCACTAGTAATATAAAGAAGATCGGACTTTTTAAAGATGTGGGGACCAACACCAAATAGAGCCACACCCCAGCTCAGGGTGTGGCCCTGTGGCCAGGCTGGCCTGGAGGCAGAGCCAAGCACAAAGGATTTATTCTCTTTGTAAATGAAAACTGGAGACCAAGTATTTTTCCTTTTAAAAACCTCATCCTACAAGATTTACTTTACACATTTAAATTACTAGTATAAAAATCAGAGGTTTTTTTTTGTTTTTTTTTTTTTTCTGGAAACTTTATTCTCCAACATTTTAGGTTTTCCTAAAGAAAAAAGAAATTGCTTTCCCACAATAAAAAGAAAGTGTGTGGCCTTCACACCTGCTCTTCAAAACTCCTCCAGACCATCCAGCTGGACCCTGATGCTGACAAAAAACCTCACGACACTGTTTACTGAAGGGAGGGGGAACGTGTGGAAGTCTGAAGCTGGAGAAGTCAGCAGGTCCTGGGGGATCTTGTCAAGCCTGTGTGAAGGCATCCTTTTTTCCATCTTGCAAAGCCTTTTGAATTATTTCCTAGTGTGAGGAACTTACCAACAGTTTCTGTTTTTTGTGAATCTGGCTAGCACCTCCTCATATATATGCTGCAAAGAAACTCAAGGACTTCCACTATTACCTTTAAATCCAAGACCTGGAGAGCCCAGGGGGAGATGAGCTGCCCTAAGACAGTATGACCAAGAATCCAGGTGCGCACAGAAATAGGAGTAATAGCTGCCACAAACATTGTTAGTAGCTGCAAAATAAAGCTAACCTCCAGATTTGATTACTAGGGAAAGAATTCCTCTTCCTGGGCTGTTTTTTTTCAGACACACCTATATCTATTATGGATAACAAGAATAACAATATATTAATATATTATTACCTTTAAATACAAAGAATGACCATGTCGGGAAGATAAATGCTGGCTAAGTCTCAAGACTACATTGATAAAGTTATGTTCACATCCAAATATTTACATCAGGAGTTGTAGCCCAGTGGCATAGCACTTGCCTGTCATGTGTGAGACCCTGAGTTCCGTCCTCAGTACTGCCAAGAAATAAAATATCTCTACCAGCAACAAGTGCAGAAATAAGTAAACAAATCATGCTGCCCACCAGAGCCCTCTATTTCCATTTTTATCAAATCTTTAGTATAATTTCTTTCAGCAGCTATAGAAGTATTTTAGCTCTTTTTCAACCTCACAGATTCTGCATGCATCATCTTTTTCAGCTTGAATCTACTCCAAACCCCAAAACAATAGTCTTAAGACTGCTGCCTTTGAAGTAACTTGTGCCATTTGTAGCAATCACTGTGTGTCAACCTCACACGCAGCACTTTAAATGTACTATATACATATATTAAATCATTATAGCCTAGTTATGTAGATAGCAGTGTTTCCTTTTCACTCATGAGCAATTTGAGACTCAGAAAGAAGTAATCTTTTAGAGGTCACAGAGGAAAAAAACTAACAGAAGTGGGCTCCACCTTGATATCATTTCCCTCCAAGTTATATCATCTCTGATAGCTGGTGTCAAACTCTTATTTTTCCAGTTAATTCTTAATTACAGAACTCTAAGTTTGTACACATCCTTAGCCTTCTTTGGCTCATAGACTATTTGAGCAGAAAAGGATCTGAAAGACAATCTTGTCTGATTCTCACACTTTACAAATAAGACCATAGGCTGGACTACAGGAGGGTTTTGGGCCAACTGAAGCCTTCTGGGTCTGGGTGGGGACACCACATCCTCTGAGAAATCATTTCATCATGCATCCGCTTGCAAAGCTCTAAGTACATCAAAGGTCTCTGTAGATATTTGATGACCATTCCACAAGGAGCTCAGAGTTAAATCCAGAATGCCTGGGTGACCCCAGCAAAGGAGCACCAAGGTCTGATGGTATCTACCTGGAAAGCAGTCTAAGATGGCACCCCCTCCTGCAGAGGAAGCCAAAGGTGTGGCCTGATCCACAAAGCTGACACAATAATGAAACACAACACGTAAAATCACAGCAAAGGGGGTTCAAAGTGCCAACACCTGCATCCTAGGACCCTTTTAAGGACAGTAATAACATTTCATCCCACTTAACAGATAAGTTCAAAGTCCCAAAATCTACAGTAGCTAGAATGAGAAGGGAAAAGACACACTAGTGCTCTGGCTTGCCTTTACCAAGGTACAAGAAAGAATGATTGCCATATTTCAATGGCATTTAGAAAGTCCTGAAACAATTGTGTCTTGAATTGTCCTTGGAAAGCAAAAATAAAAAAGGCAGAATGAAGTTAGCCAGAAATAATAACCCAAAGAAACAAACACCAGGTGAGGGTGGGCTGCACATCATGATTGCTGCTGCTCACGACCTTTCACTAAATGACAATAGCAGACAAGCCCTGTTACAGACAGTCTTTCTTTAATGTAGTTAGTACAGGGTCCATAGGGTCTCACTGCACAGATCGGACTCAGTGATCCTCCTGTTCACAGCCTCCCAAGCGCTGGGATTACAAGCAAGCACCACTGCTCCCAGTCTCAATCACCAGCTCAACATGCCCTGGGGGGGCAGGGCCGGCAAAGCTTGCTGAAGATCAAACCCCTGTCCCTGGATCTGCCTAAGCAGGCACTTTAATCCACTGAGTTATTTGGCTGGCCTCAAGATAGCCTTGATTCCCAGCACCCACAGAAAAAAAAAGTTAGCTAGACCTGGTGGCCTCTGTAGTCTCACCTATTTGGGAGATTGGGGTAGAGAAAGACAGGAGAGAGAGAAAGTCAATTTCTCTCCTGGGAGGTAATAATAGAATAAGATAAAAAGCACATAGATATTTAACTGGGATTTTTCTATTCTTAAAAAAGCAATTTAGGATGCTCCTGATGGAGGTAATGCTAGTTTTGGTCACTTCATTATGTTTTGAAAACCACACAGTACTATAGCTAATGTATCACACATGTAACACAGACAGGACACACTGGGTGGATCGATGACCCGAGTGTGCAAAAGGAGCTTTAATTGATTCACTTTACCTGTCTAGGCTTCCCTGGACTATGCTGTTAATAGTCGTTTTGTGAGGGAGCGTGGCTAAACACAAGGTGACCTGTAAATATTTAGTGTACGCATATGCAGACATGTACACACACCTGTGCATAAGTATGTATGATGTATGCATGCATGTGAGCAGTACGTTGTGTAAGACACTGAGGCTTTCTGATGCATCCAGGCACTGAGAGGACCCTGCAGCTGGAGGAGCCAGTTCTCCGTACAAGCACAGGCTCTGGGCCTCTCCAGGCACATGCCCTGTTTGCACAATCTGTAAACACGTAATTATTTAACTTGCCTTCTAAAGTGACACCACACCCTGGATATGATGCAAAACCCAGCATTACAAGATAAGCTCTGTCTCAAGTTTCTGCTCGTTTATAGTGCCTGAAGTATTTGCTCATATGCTCAGGGACTGAAGCAGAAGTAAACAATCAGGCCAGTATTATAGGGACACGTATGTTACAAAATCGACTTTCTTATATTGTGAAAGCAATGAATGAAGTTCAGCAGGACTCGGGCAAGAATGCCGATTCATTCTCCAACACGTTGGTAGAAGTGGACTTTAACCCTTCGCCTCCTCCTGGGCCCGCCCAGGGCGATCTGTTTTCCTTGGTATCAGGCACAGGCTCAGAGTCCTGGACTTCAGCAGCAGCGCCTCACCGCCTGCTTGCCTGCTGTCTGTGCCCCCATTCAAGGAAGTGAACCTCGCTCTCTCTCTCTCATCTGCACCGCTCTCAGCTCTCAGCAAGGTCCCTGCACAGAACATGTGACATACCTGCATTTTTTTTTATCTTTAAAACCCTACGAAATCACTTCTTTGTGATGTGCTCTTTAATTAAACAGAACACAGTGTCTTGGACAAGAAACTCAGGCACACCACTACACTGTAAGTTAGGTTTGATTTTTGGTTTTTGTCCCCAGTCCTCAAACACACATGCAGTAATGTACTATAACTGAGTAGTTAGGAACAAAGTTTTGATGGTCAGATGGTCAGAGCTGAATCTTGATCAGCCGTCGTACACCAGCCATGCCTTCTTCTCTCCTCTCTCTCCTTACCTGTAACAGATAGGTGGATAGGCAAAGTGCTTAGACTAGTGCCTGGTACACAGCCAATTCTACTTAGGGGGAAAGCACACTAAAAACGTGACAGTCAAGAGTGGCTCCTACGTGCCACAGTATTCAGGGGACCATGAGAATTGACTGGGGCTACCTCTGCAGGAAGCTAGGTAGGATAGGCATAGGCCTGCATAGCTGCAAGTGTCCCCATGGAGTGACCCGGCCTAATAAGTCCAGATAAGTATATTTTCAATAGAAGGCAAAATCCTGATCGCAAGATTTGAAACTGTTAGTTTACATTTTAAAATGCTAGTGTTGGAACTAAAGAAGGCATGTCTAGACATAGTCTCTTTTTCAGCATGAGAACCCACTGCTGTAGGTACACCAAGATTTTAAGCCCAAAAGAAGAGTGAGATGAAGTGACAGACCAAATCACTAGCAGGTCGAGATGCAACAACAGCCAGTTCTGCAGAGCCCACAGCAGGGTTCTTCATCGCTGTACTCAAATGCTCCCACTTAATATGTCCCAGCATTTCTGAGACTAGAGACTCCAGGTTAACTAAGAAGGCTATAGCCAGTGAGTCAGAAGACTTACTAGCCAGATAGAAGACAAGCTTTCAAAACCCTTGAGAAAGATTAGACAGCGTTTGTTGTTCTCATTAATTACAATTTCCTCTTTTCCAAAAAAGAAGTTGAGGAATTTGAGGCCATTTTCAACAAACATAATGCCATCAAAGTTAAATGGAGACAGAGTGGCTGCTTCAAAAAATCAGTCAAGAATAGATAGTGCAAGTGGGCACACATTGCGCCCCTGAGCCTCCCCAGTGACAAGCAAACTGAGAAGTGACAAGTTCTTGTTGTTTGTAATAGGAAGAATATTAATTTTAAGTAAAGTATACATTATCACCATCTGTTCTTGAATTTTTGGAGCACATAACAGAAATTGGTATTCTTACGGGAAACTTTGATTTTATTCATTTATTTTTATTGTTTTTTTTTTTTTTTGTTTGTTTGTTTTGTGGAACCAGGGATTGAACTTAGACCCTTGCACCTGCCAGGGAAGCACTTTACTGAGCCACCTCCCTGGCCCCAAAAACTTTGATTTTAAAACAGCATTTTATTAAAAATGGTAGATTTATGATATTTACATATTTTGATTGATCAAGAGGATTTAAAAATTTGCAACAACGTACTGACCAGCTCATGGTTACTGTTGTTAACCTGGTGTGTTCAGAGAAAGAAAAGTGGAAGAATTGGCTTCATTTTGGAAAGATCATGTAGCAGAGTATTAAAACCATAATGTTAAGGAGAATATTAACAATGTAATCATCTTTTGGGTGTTCAGGGTCTCACTACTACATTGGACTCATAGTGATTCTCCTGTGGTGCGCACCACCACACCCAATCTCAATTGCCATCTCAGCCAGCCCTGGGGGCAGGGCCAGCACAGAAGGCCCAGGGATCGAATCCCTGGCCCCTGCTGTACTCATCTTTATAAATAGCATTCACTTCAATTTCTTATGTGGGTAAATGATAGTCAAATGGCACATCAAACATAAGGTGACAATCAACAGCTACAGGGACCCCTCACCATTCACTCAGTCAACCATCAGTTAGTGAGTGCCCACAGAGGGGACCCTTGTGCAGTGTCCCTAGGGAGGGAGACAGAGCAGGGAGCAAAGTCTCTGACCTCCACCGTAAACATGAAGGAGAGCACATGGTGCCCAGTTGAAAAGGACAGCTTTGCAGGCCCCGCGAATGAGCAGTAGCAGTGCAGTCTCAGGTGTAGATGTGGAGAAAGACTACATAAACACAGAAGGTGTGAAAACTAAAGGCAAAGAAATCAAAACTTTATCGTTGGCATGTGCTGACCTTTTGCAATATTAATCACTATGTCACATAGGAAAAAAGTGTAATAAAAATAAGTAAGGAACATTATTTGGACAAAGTATTGAGCTAGGTAAATTTTACCACTTGTATATTTAACACAATATGTTTGTGCTAAATAAAAATTAGAAAATGTAGACAAGAAAAAATGCAGTAACTTTTGATAACCAAGTTACCATCCAATAAATGGCTATATCAAAATGAATTTCACCAATTCCTTATTATTAAGCATTTCTGGAATTTCCAATCCTTACCAGAAATGTTTTAAGGAAGACATCTGCACAATATTTCTACACTTATCTGTCAGTATTTTCATGCGACAAACTCTTACAAGTAGAATTTCTAAGTTGAACAGTACTCAAAATGTTTAAAGCCAAAACTAAAATAATAGCTGGATTCAAAATCGCTTTTCTTTCTAAAAGAGCTTGCAGCATCTTCAAACTTAGTAAGCAATAAAAAAAAAGAGAGAGAACAATGTTTATTTGCATATCAAAGTCAATGGTAACATTACACATATATAATTTCAAGACACTGACATTCCTTAAAACCTCACAAAAATATTGACAGGCAGCAATGACACACGATTATAGGCGCTGCAATTTCCACTTACAATGCAACAAATATATTAATGAACTGTTTCACTTCTGAACAAAAGCGTGAATCATAACAAATACACATAATATATATTACACAAAATAGAACACACATAAATAAACCCTTCATTTCTTTAACTATGAGCAAAAGCTATCCTCTCTCTAGGTCTGAATTCTGAAGGAAAAGACATAAAAGCTATGGTTTCAAAACTTTTTGGCCCAAATAGGCCAAGTAAACTAAATAACAAGAAAAAAAATCAACTAACATTGCAAAAGAAGTAAAAAAACAAAATCCTACTACCTATTAGTACATCGCTCATAAACAATCTTAAGATGACAGGAGGGAGACATGATCTCTGAATTAAAAGCAGCATTTAGGTCAAATGCATTTCACCTAGTTTTCGTAAATAATGTGCTTCATTGATCATCATATTAATTCTGTTCTGGTCCTGGCATGTAAAACCTATGTCACAGACTTACGCTTACTCCTTTGATTCTTGATTAAAAACAACTTCAGATAATTCCTGAACACCTTCCCAGTTCAAAAACACTGATTTTAGGATCCCAAATGTTATTTTGGTTCAATGTGGAAAAAAAAAAAAAGGATGTTGTAAGGATTTTTAACATTCAGTCTCTCAGGCTGCTTTGAGGCTGCCACAGAGGAGATCCCACCAAGATAGAGGCTCTACACTGTCCCAGAGACTGGAGCTAGGCATTGGGCCATGCGGTGGGGACACAGACAGGAAGCACAGCTTGTGTCCTCTAAGAGGAAACAGGATGCTAAAATAAACTCAATCGCAGCAGGGAACACAATACAGTATGTACGCCTGGGATACTTGGGGACACTCAGGAACAGTGTTCAGATTGGGGTGGAGAAGGCTAATGAGCCAAGTCTTCTGGGCAGGAACTGCTTACAGTGCCTTGAGAGAGGCCCTCGGTAGCCTGCACGAAGCGACTGTACATCTGAAATCCTGGCAAATCCCAGAACCTCCTTATTCCGGGAGCTCCAGGGAGGGCAGCGTCTATGAGTTGACAATTGCTGAAGATGACAGAGGAAGGCAAATCTGCAGCTCCTCTTTAAGAAATGTGGCCCCCACCCAGCAACTCGTTGGGAGACCCCTGAAACATTTTAATCAGAGGAGGAGACTGAAGTGCACCTCACAGTTCATTTTTTCACACAACTCATGTCAAAATTAAGCTGTGGTGGTGAACAGAATCACCAGGTAAAAAGTTCTTGTGTTAACTTTGCATTTTAAGAATGAAGGTGAATGAAGAACAAGTTGGTTAAAAACAAATTCAAGCAGTACAGAAGTGCATAGAATATAAGGTGAAAATTTTAATCTATTTAACCAAATCTTATATCCCCAAATTAATCACTATTGTAAGTTTCATGCAAGTTATTCAAGTAAATTTTATTTTTCAATTATATTTTACAAGTATAGTTTTTCAAAGCATATACAAATAACACAAATAAGTTTTTTTTGTGAGTTCTCTAAAAGAAAATTTGTATTTTGAGACACATACTAGCTTATATCTTGTCTTTTTCACTTAATATATTATCAGTACATCTTGGTCGCATTCCATTACTGCATGGCACCCCGCTGTACTCAGTCATCTCCCCGCCGGCCGGTCATTCTGCAGTTCTGTTTTCTGGTTACCATTAAAATGAACACCCTTAAATCTTTACACACATGTATTTGCCTTCCTAAAGGATAGTCTCTTAGGACTGGAACAGCTACATGCATTGCTCGGCCTTCCTGGACACAATCAGTGTGTGACACTCACACTCAAAGGAGGAGAGCTTGAACTTGGCTCAAATTTGGAGGAGATTCTGTCTATGGCCGGTTGGCTTTAAGACATAAGCATCATGGCAGATGGACATGGTGGAACAAAACTGCTTAACTCACATCAGGCAGTAGGTAGAATAGGGAAACAATGCCAGAGAGAAAGGACAAAGGACCAGACACAGCCCCCAAGGCCATGCCTCCACCACCCAGCCAGCCATACCACGCTCCCACGATGGGTCCCAAAACCAAGCAAAGTGATACTCCACCCTACATCAAACGATCTATGTGCATAGAATTTTGAAAATAGCTGTCAAGGTCCAGGAAGATGGCTCAGTAGAATAATAGTTGGCAAGCACAAGGGCCTGATTTCAATCCTTAGTTTCCCAAAAAAAAAAAAAAAAAAAAAAAATAGCTGTCAAGTGGATCTCTAAAAATGCTGTTCCAATTTATGTTCATCCAGATTATATGACTGTCCACTTTCCCCAAAGAAAAGTGACCAAAGCAAGTTGCATCTAGCTTTTTTTTTTTTTTTTTTTGGCAGTACCAGAAATCTAACTAAGGACTTTGCACTTGCCAAGCAGGTGCTTATGTCACTGAGCTATATCCCTGGCATCTAGCCTTTGGAATCTTTGGACAAATGAAAAACTCACGGTTAATTCACTTAGTATTTTCCAATAGTGGGCTTCACTATCTTTCCATGTATTTACTAGCTAAATATATGTTATGACTGTGAATTAATCTTTTATAAACTGTTTAAGTCAGAGGTTCTTAATTTGAAGTAGCAGGGACCCTAATAAAGGAAATGACGTTTTCTTTAATGGATGTAAGTTATTCTCAGAAAAGGGTCTAGGGAACATTAAGTATCACTGTAAAGTTTGTAGGCTGAGATAAAGAAACGGAAAGAAAAAACAGGAGTAGAAGAAAGAATATAAAACAGGTGAGGGCCAGGTTTCACAATTCCTGGCCTCTTCCTGCATGTACTTTCCCTCATTCTTTTCCCCGAAAAACTTCTGTCCCAATAGCTTCTCTGACCCCTCCAGCCAACTCACGTGTGGCTAATTCACGTTTCCGTGACACTCAGCACTTATCCCAGATGTGCCAGGATGCACTTTATCCACATCTGCTTTCACTTGGGAGCTTCTCAGATAGAGAAGTTTGGGGCTGGTTTGTTCTTCTCCAACAAAAACAGTGGGGCTTAGCCGGAGCTGATGATCAGCAAATAGTACTGAAGGCGTGGAGAAAAGGGTGCTTACCCATGACGTCTTGTAGCTCT
The DNA here is from genome assembly GCA_004027165.1 of Ctenomys sociabilis. Classification (NCBI taxonomy): domain Eukaryota; kingdom Metazoa; phylum Chordata; class Mammalia; order Rodentia; family Ctenomyidae; genus Ctenomys; species Ctenomys sociabilis. The sequence goes on along the minus strand of PVKA01003125.1, from coordinate 24,084 downwards.
TCATTTTCCCTTCAAGCATGACAAGAAAGTAACTACGACCTGGACACAGAGACGCATCAGTCACTGGAGCACTTCCCAGAGGCCTATCGTGTGCATACCAGGCTCTTGTCCGAGGTGAGAGACACCCCAGCGAACACAACAGAGCCAGCAGGCTTCATACATAAGTAAGTCATACGGTATATTTAGAAGTTGAAAATGCTGTGGAAAAAAACAGGAATGAGTTGGATGGGAAGAGGAAAGGAAAAGAGGGGACCAGCACCTCACTCAGTGCATGTTAAAAAAAAAAAAAAAAACTAGGCTGAAAAGATTGAAATAGGGGGAGTCTCAGTAAGCTCATGGAGCTTAAAACATTTGCAAAGGCAGCAGAAACTGATCCAAGAATATAACATACTAACACCAGAGGAAACGTGGAGTGCACAACAGGGAGCTGCGTGCAGCAGCACAGTAAGGGGCCGGGGGTGGCCCCTTTGGCCCCCAGCCCACAGCACCTTCCCTGAGAACATCATCCAGGTAGCTGCAGCTCCCTTGCTCAGAGCTCACTCCTTTCCCTGGCACAGCTGGCTGGTCTGCTGTGAATGAAAGCATGGGTAGCCACTGAGCAGATTCAGGCCTAGAGGGAGAGCAGTCACAGCAGTTAGGAGGCCTCCTGCTTCCCCACCCGAGTTCCCTAAGTTCCCCATATCTGGATACACTAGTAATTATGCTACTAACCTACAGCCCTTCTGGACCCCAGGAATACTGGAAGTGTCAGGCAAGCTGTTCTCTAAAGGGAATCAAAATACTTGCACAGGGACTTATTAGAGGGCTACAAAACCAACTTTATAGGTCTTGAAAAGTAATTTTTTTCATTAGCTGGAATATATGACAAAACAACATAATACATCAGAGTATAAAAGGTTAGGGCTGGGCAGATAGCTGCCTGGGTAATGCCTGCCTGGCAAGTGCAAGGACCCAGGTTTGATCCCCGGCACTGCATGCTGTGGCGGCTCTGGGACCCCAGAAGCACCTGGCTGGCCACTGACTGGAACTGGACATGGTGCCACATGGCTTAAATCCCAGCATGGGGGAGGCTGAGACAGGAGGATCGCTACAAGTCCAATCTGCATGGCAAGACCCTGTACCAAAGAAATTTTTAAAAAGAAAAACAAAAAGATTACAAAGTAAAGTTAAATGTGGCCCAATATGCCCAGGACATCCCAACCTTTTCCTGTCAATGCAACATAGTTATTACTTTCAAAATGATAACTTTGGGGGCCAGGGAGATGGCTCAGTGGAATAAGTAAGCACTTCCCTGGCAAGCACAAGGGCCTGAGTTCAATCCCCAGTTCTACCAAAAATATAGTAACTTTGCCAGGTTGTGCAGTTAGGTGGTCACGCATGTTATCCACACATCTGTGGATAATGTGCACACTGGTTTGTGAAGTACAATGTATTTCTTACAATGGTGAAAAAGTTGCCATACACTTTTATATGTACAAATTCAAATTTCTGAAACCCCCAAAAAGTGAAAAGACAAAAAACCAGGGGAAAGTGCATTTTAAAAAGAAGGATATTAAAACATGTCTGGACAGCTAACACGCCACCCCGTGGGGCAGGAGAAACCTCCCATCCGACACAGGGGAAATGGCACTCTCGGAGCATAAAGTGCTTGCCCATGTCCCTGGGCCATTAGGCACAATCCCAGCATCAAAATCTAGGAAGACAAAAGGGGAAAAGGCATTTATGTTGTCCTACACACAGGGAAAGGAAAATTTTTCCCACTTCTTAGAGACCACAAGACTTAAAGCCTCATAAAAATTAAGGAGATAATGGACCACATCTCCCAGTCTAGTACAATGGGCTCTATAATTGAATAAACATAATTATATTTTGGAAGTGTTTTTCACTTGAAACTACTTAATACTCCTATTTTGACTCAGATGGCAGTTCCTAATCATGGACCAAAGCAGTGGGTAAATGTTTTGTTGATCAAATAAGTCTTGGTAGGCAAAAGCTGAGCCGTTATGGGTTGGGGAGATAGATCAGCAGTCTAAGTGCCTGCTTGGCAAGTGCAAAGACCCGAATTCGATCCCTGGGCCCCCATGCTGTGTAACCAAGCATTGTAGCACACTCCTGTAATCCCAGTGCTGGGAAGGCTGAGACAGGAGGATCACTAAGAGTCTGAACTGCATGGTGAGAACCTATATAAAAAAAAAAAAATTTCTTTGCACGAGTAGTTGAGTACAGAGTGGTTGCTATGACTCACCAAATACGAAGCATCTCCCTGAAGATTTGATCCGCACTGCAGTGATTTTTCGAGGTGGGGCTTTGGCAGGTGCTTGGATCATGAGGGCTCTAACTTGATGGGTGGATTAGTCCACTGATGAGATCATAATCTGATGGCATTACTGGGAGGTAAAGGAAACCTAGAGATGGACTCTGATTGAAGGGAGTGAGTCATGGAGATGCGGCCTTGGAACCACAGCTGGTGCTGGCCCCTCCTCTGGAGCTCCTTCCCGCTCTCTGCTTCTGGCTGCTACCAGGTAAGCAGCTCTGCTGCCTCACACCCATCCAGAGTGACCCAAGGTATAATAAATAAATTAAAGAGCAAAACAAAGAGTAGACAGTACAGGGTGCCTGATCTTTTGCAAAGGAAAAGCGAATCACATGATGGAGGGGTGGGAGACGGGGTAAAGTTATTAAAGATATTAAGATAGGATGCATACATATGCCAACTCCCCCCATGAATATGATTAGGATAGCCTCTAAACATATTCTGATAGAAATAAAAATATTAAAAAGAAATAGTTAAAATTTTATAAGTAAAGCCATCTGGGCCTAAAGTTTTCTTTGTGGAAAATTTTTAGATTCTACATTAATTTTTTTTCCTAAATAAGGGACTCTTAGGCCAGGGAGATTGCACAGTAGCATAAGTACCTGCCTGGCAAGTGCAAAGTCCTGAGTTTGATCCCTGATACCAAAATAATAAATAAAAATAAATAAATATAGGAGCATTATGATTTTTACCTCTTTGGTCATACTTGGCAAGTTATATTTTCTTCCTTTTTTGACAAGTTATATTTTCCAAGGAATTTGCTCAGTCATCTGAGTTGCTGAATTTAATGACATAAAATGATTCATAATATTCATTAAGCCCATGATATCTGGTACATCTATATGCCCCATGCTCTTTCCTGGATGAGAACTCGTGCTTTCTACCTTTTTTCATAAGTCTAACTATAGGCTTACAAGTTTTGTTCATATTGTTCCAAGAACCAGCATTATACTACATTATTTAGCTTGTTTTCCTTCTTTATTTCATTGATTTCTGCTTAATCGTTGTTTTCTCTCTTTTACTTTCTCTGGATTTAATTTGTTCTTTTCCTATTTTTTAAAGTAGAATCTAAGATTACTGATTTTAGACCTTTCTTCTTTTCGATTATAATCATTTAATAGATCCATGGAGATAGTGCATTAGCTATATCACTTATGTTGTTGTTTGGGTCCCCTACACACACACACACACACACACACACACACACACACACACACACACACACACACACTGGGGACTGACCCTAGGATCTTCACACTGAATTACATCTCAACACTTTCCAGAGACTGAGTCTCACCAAGCTACTGAATTCCCCTGCTGGACTCAAACTTGGGATCCTCCTGTCTTCGTCTCCCAGAGTACTGAGATTACAGGTATGTGCACACAAATTTTAAATGGGAGTTTTTATTTAATTCCAATCACTTTATAAGTTCCTTTTTTACTTTCTTTTTGACTTACATTATTTAAAAACGCCTAAATTCCTAAATATTTTGTGATTCCCAAAACAGTTGCTATTGATTTTTAATTTCATTTCATTAAGGACAGAAGCATACTCTTAACTTTTCAACTTGTTAGGATTTGTTTTCTGATTAGTATATGCTCTTGTTTGGTTACTGTTCCATGGGAACTTGAGAAGAATGTATATTCTGGGTCATCCGGAAGAGCACACTTAGTCCCAATGGACTGATGCTGTTATTTAATCAGTGTTGGGTTTCTGATTCTCTGTCTCTGTCTCTCTGTCTCTGTCTCTCTCTCTCAGTGGTAGGGATTGAACCCAGAGCCCTATACATTCTAAGCATGTGCTGCACCACTACACCACTTTTACTTACAAGGTCTTGCTAAGTTATCCAGGCTTGCCTTGAACTTGTGATCCTCCTGCATCAGCCTCCCAACTATCTGGAATTATAGGCTCATCCATCTTCCTTTATTATTAAGTGAAAAATGTTGAAATTTCTAATTATAATTGTGGCCAGTCAAACTTTTTCTCAGTTCTGTCACCTTTTGCTGTAACTATTTTGATGTCCTACTACACACAGGATTGTAGTATCTTCCTCGTGAATTTATCCGTTATCAGTTTAAGAAGTCTTTCATTTCTAGTAATATTATCTGCCTCACCTCATATTACACACTTAGCCCATGGAGTATCTTCCATCCTTTCAGAGTTTTTTAACTTTTGCTTTTTAAAAATATTATTTAAGCAACATGAAACCCTACATTGACCATCAGCAGTTTAAAGATGTTATTTCATTAACTGGCCTGCAAGGTTTTTTTTTTTTTTTTTTTTTGTCTTTTTGAGACAGGGTCTCACTATGCAGTTCAGGCTGACCTTAAGCTCACTTTGTAGCTCAGGCTGGTCTTGAATTCACAACAATCCTCCTGCCTCAGCCTAAGTGCTGGGATTACAGGCCTGCGCCACCATGTCCAGCTGGCCTGCAAGTTTTTAAGGTGAAATCTATGGTCATTTCTATGTGTCCTCCTTTTCCCTGCCTTTAGGGTTTTTTTCTGCAACACTGGTGCTCAGCAACTTTATTACTACATGCCTTTTTTTTTTTTTTCTTTTTATGAGTTTATTCAGCTTCTGATTCAGTTTTCATTAAATCTGAAATATCTCAGACATTACTTCTTCAAATGTCTCTGTGCCTTCTTCCTTTCTCACGTGTGGGTGACCACTTGGCATTATCCTAAAAATCGATGTGCCCCTATTCATTTATTTATTTACTTGCGGTGCGGGGTTGGAACCTAGGACCTTACACATGAAAGGCAGGTGCTTTATGGGATCTCAGCTCAGTTCCTTTTCTTTTTCAATCTTTTTTTTTTCTTCCTGTGGGTCATTTTGCACAGGTTAAATGAATGCATTGAAGGAAATCTAATCTTTTTCTGCAGTGACTGATGTGCTCTTAATCCCATCCCATGAAATTTCCATTTCAGATATGGTGGCTTTCCCCTCCAAACAGCCCACTTAGTTCTTTATATCTTCTATTTTTTTCTGATTATTTCTGTGTTTTCTTTAAAATGCTTACACAAAATGTTAATATTCTTGCTGTTAATTCCATGACCTTGTCATTTCTGGGTCTGTTCCTCTCAGCAGGCTCTTCTGCTTAACACAGGTATTTTTTCCTGCTTATTAGCATCTCTAGTAACAGTGTGTGATGTTGATACTGTTACTATTATGCTATTAAGTGCCTCTAGTATGTTGCCTTCAAGAACATTGGACTATGTTTTACCAGGTGGTAAAGTTAATTGGCAATCTTCGCAGGTTTTTTTTTTTGTTCTGTGTGGTACTGGGGATCAAATTTGGGACCTTGAGCTTGCCAGGCAGGTACTTATGCAGCTGAGCTATCTCCCTAGCCCTGTCAAGACCTATCTTTAAGCTTTGTTTGCCAAAGGCTGGAGCTGAGCTGGTATTCCAAGCTACATATGACTACTGAAATGTGGCTAATCCAGATAGATATGTAATATAAATATAAAATACATGCCAGTTTGCCAGCTATCTCAACAATTTTTATACTGATTATTTATTTATTTATTTATTTATTTATTTATTTATTGCTTTTTGGGGGGACTGAGTCTCATTGTGTAGTGCAGACTAGACTTGAATTCATCAAGTATCTCAAGCTGGCCTCAAATTTGAGCACATCTCCAGCCTTAGCCTCCCAAGTAAGAGGAATTACAGGCAGGGGCCACCACAAGTGGCTGATCATATGTTGAAGTGATAACATTTTTTATATATTTTATTCAGGAAAATATATTAGTAAAATTAATTTCCCCTATTCTTTTTACTTTTTCATGGCATACGTGGAATGCACTTTATTTCTATTGGACAGTACTGGCAAGCAGAATATAATCCACAAGCTGGCCAGGTGCTTTTATTAAAGTTTTATTGGCACTCAGCCAAAACTACCCCCTTAGGTCATCTATGGACTATAATGGCAGACTTGATTAGTTGTGACAGAAAACATGTATCAACCCTAAAATATTTGTTTTTGTAAATATAAGGAAAAAAATTCCTGACTCCAAGGATCTGTTCAACCCTACTTACCAACATACAATTACTTCAGGGTTTCCATGAAGTGTTCCAGGGATGAGTGAAGACTACTCTCAGCTACCTAGGTCCCAAACTCATCTCCTGCCTCCTGTGTCCTGGGAGACTGAATCTGTTTATGCCCTGCCAATCCTTCTGCCCAGTCTGAGTATCATTCTAGGTACTTGTATCAGCACTCAGCAAAGACTTAACGACCCCCATGTGTATTTCTTGAACTCATGAAGTATCTTTGCCTTTCAAAGCTCTCCTCTTTGCAGAACCCAACACCTCGAGCCACCTCAGGTGCCCCCATCTCTGCTTGGCATTGTGTCAACTCAGAGAGGCAACTGGGACTTGTTTAAGTTCCGCCTTGTAGGGTCCACAGTCTAAAACTGACATCCAGGCAGAAAGCTAAGGCAACCATTGAGCTGGCTTTCGCTTCCCCTAAGGATCACAGTTCTGTGTAGACTGCAGTCTAATGTCTGACTGCTCTAGTTTTCTAACAACATATAATAGGCAATTACTTTGGGATGAGTTTCTTTTCTGCAGTGTCTTCTGGACCTTCCCTTTCCAAAGGAGTTTTGGTGGATCAGACTGACTTAAACAATAAATACTGTGCCTTTCTTGGTAGGTTTCCCATAATTAATGACAAATATGTTTTTGTGGGTTGTTTTTTTTTTTTTTTTGGATGTTTTTAGAGACACGGTTTTGCTAGGTGATCCCAGCTGGCCTTGAACTCACTACGTAGCCCAGGCTGACCTCAAACTCACAGCAATCCTCCTGCCTTAGCTTCCTGAGTGGTAGGATTATAGGCAAGGGACCATATGCCCAACTCTGATAAATATGTCATGTTGACCCAAATTTGTCATATCCAGGATATGATTGAAAGAACTGATAGGACTAGAAGCAGGCTAACGGTCTAGGCATTCCTGAATTCACTTGTTATTTTCAAATCAGAGATTTAGTAATTATTGTGTAGGTCTCTTGTTTCAAAATGGTATGAGACATGGAATAAGTGCTTCCCTGGCAAGCACAAGGGCCCGAGATCAATCCCCAGCTCTGCCAAAAAAAAATTATGAAAATGGTCTGAATTACTAACTACAGATGTTATATTAAGTTAAAAAGATAAATTCCAGAAATTTATAGTGGAAAGAAAAAAGTGATCCAAAATATTGGAGAAGGAGCCAGGCCTTGTGGTTCATATTTGTAATTCTAGCGCTCAGGAAGCTAAGGCAAGAGGATTGCCATAAATTCAAAACCAGCCTCAACATACATAGCAAAGCCTTGTCTCAAAATTAAAACAAAAACAAATAAAAAATATGGGGGATATCTTCCAAAATATTTATATTAGTAGCATTTCTTTATTAAAGGATTAAGAGCTCCAATTAGTTTAACTTTAAAAACTCAGATCTATTTTCTTAAAGTTGATAAGAAAAATATTTCATAAAAATATAGAATCCATTTATTGAAAACAGAATGAGAAATGACACAGATAAAAGAGAAGGCACAGGGAAGAGACTGTGTAACATCGAAGATGTGTCCGAAGTAGGAGAGGAAAAACCACACAAAGAGATTGCTAAGGGAGCCAAGCAAAACAAGATGAGAAGAAGTGAAAGAAAAAGCTTGGGGTGCAGTAGTTCAAGGCATACAGTGGCTGCTTAATAGAGATTAACTAAGTGGGTGGCAGAGAGATAAACTAACAGTTGGAAGGATGGATGGGTGGATAATGGACAGAAGGTAGAATGTAACAGAAAAAGATGTGACAGCTGAGGGTAAGAATTTGATCTTGTATAGACAGAGAATTGAATGGAGTCAGAGGAGATTGTAGCGATGGCTTGGTTGAATGTGTAATATTTAACAATTTTAAGTACAAGTAAGTTTTTTCCCAGTTAACTCAGGCATAAAATCTTATATCAAAGGTCATTTCCTTAGAAAGACAACCCCTGATCACCATTCCAAATTAACCTATGTTTTTCTATCACAGACTTTGTTTTCTTTTTATAGCACCTATCACAGTTTTAAAATATATTTTTTGCAACCTGGTATGGTGATGTATACCTGTAATTCCAGCACTTGGGAGTCTGAAGCAGGAGGATCACCAAGTTCAAGGCCAGCCTGCACTATGCAGTGAGTTCAAGGGCAATCTGAACTACAAACCAAGACCCTGTCTCAAATGAACAAAAAAAACCCAGAATTTCATAAACTATATATCTGGGGAGGGGTAACTACTTTTTTAGTGTTCATTCTCTCACTAAAAAAATCCTGTAGACTCTACGTGGGAAAGACATATACTTCTTTTGTTAACCATTGTGTTCTCTGTGTTTACCATAAAGCCTGGCCCATATTAAGTTCCTATTAAATATTTGTTGAATGAATGCAAAAGCAGGCACACAAATTCACAAGTGAGCAAAACAGGAACGTGTGGAAAGGCAGAGCTCTCAGGCGTACCTGGCCTTACCAGGTCAGAGCCCATGGCTGTAGGATAATAGGACAGACCTCGGGATTAAATAAAGTTTCACCCCTGCCTCTGCTATTTACTTATTGTGGTGACTTGGACAAGATAATTCATCTGAGCTTCTGTTTTTTGATCCCTTCAATGAGAATCATAGCCGCTACGGTTACCATAAATCCTGGCGGGAGAAGATGTTTGCAATTTCTGAGCCATTTTCTCTTCTTCCTCTGGGAAGAAGGTGGGTGGACTCACACACCTGTTGGGCTGAGGCTACATGCAAAACAAAAGCGACTCCTCTGAAATAGCTTTCATCTTGAAAGTGAATTAAAATTTCATATTGTTACATTTTTTTATGTATCAGTGTTGGTATAATAGTGCAATTAATATGCTAAGTTATTCACTAGTTAACTTGCATTAACTTTTTGTCCATGAAGTAATTAAATAAAATGGATTCTCCATAAAAATGCATTAGGTTTTCCACATTTTTGAGAAACACGGACTCATGAGGAGTGACTTTGCCACGCGATGAGCGGCCCCGGCTTGCTGAGTCTGAATCTGTCACCAGAAGTGCAGTGTGGCTAACACACAGAGCAGAAAGTGTAAGGTGGAGGTGTTCCCAGGAAGGCTGCTGATCTGGGAGAAATGAAAAGACTTGGTCAGAAATGACCTGCGATTTATTTGCATCTAGTCACTCAAAAGGAAGTGCGTATTACTACATAAAGCATAGGGTTTAAATAAATAACTGTGTACTCCTTACATATTTATATTTTAATAATGATCAGATAATAATTTTATTATATACTGTAATACATTAGACTAAGGAGAGAGAACAATTCTTACATATCAAAGATTTCTCCTAACTTTGTTTTATTCTTAAAACTTAATGTCAAGCATGCATACACACACACTCACACACCCCATTTTCCAATACTTGCATATTAACATCTGCTAGAAGCTAGTCAGCTCTAAATTTGAAGTAGCCATGGTTATGTGCCCTGTTCTGCAGCCTAATTTCTGAGGCTTCAACTCCATGAAAACATTAAACCTACTACCTCTAGAGCAAACTCCGCTGTCAACTAATGTGCCCACCCCGCCACCCCAGGTCTCCTGCCCATGTGTGTAAACAGCATTAGTGAGCTGACAGATGGGCTACACATACTTCGTGAGCAGGCTTTGTGCTGTGAGGGCCTCGCCCCTTGCCATCCAGCAACCGTGTTCTAGGGCTTATTCACCATCCTGTCACCAAGTCCTCTCACAAGCCAAACTATGTCCCTATCCAAAATTCACATGCTGATGTTCTAAAGCCCTGTACTATGTCTGTGTTTGGTGACAGGATCTTTACAGAAGCAATTACTTAAAATCAGATCATTAGAATGGCGCCCTTCGGAACATGACTGGATCATCTAGAAGAGGAAATTTGGACACAGACAAGTTCAGGGGGTTGACTGGGAAGGTGCAAGAAGACGGTCATCTGCAAGCCATGAAAAGTGGTCAAACAGCTCCTTCCCTCAGAGCTCCAGGAGGAGCCAGCCTGCCAACACCGCCTCCAGATTGCAGACTAAATGAGAGAACAACTGACTTTGTTGCTTGCCGTGCCCCACAGCAGCAGCCCAAGCACCCTGACACACCACTAGAAGAAAAGCGCCAGGGGGTTTTCTCTTCATTTTGTGCTGTACACCAAGTGCATGCCACGACCAGAGCCTGCGGTGGTACATGTCTCAACAAGTCACTGCCCAAACACCGCATATTCATCCCAGAGCTTGGCCCAGGCACTTGGCATATATGTGAAGCTTGAATAAAGGATTCTATTTGCCAAATTCCAAACAAGGACACAGTCTGAAGAAAAAGATCACATGATTTGTAAATGTATTTATATAAACTTTAAATATTAAATCACACTTAATTAGCCAGCATTGTCTCCACTGGCCAGCACGGTGGGGCAGCCCTTTAATCCTAGCACTATAGAAAGCTGAGGCAGGAGGACAGCATACTCGAGTGCAGCCTTTGCTACTCAGAAGATCCTGTCACACAGTAAAATTTAAAAAGGTTTGGGGATACGGCTCAGTGTGAGGGCCCTGGGTCCAATCTACAATACCAAAATAACTTTTTCTTTCACTGAAAAAGAGTTACATGTTATGAAATCCAAGATGGCCTTGGGAAATCTACCTTCAGTAGCTTAGATCCTTAATATTTTAACATCTAAACCCTTTGACCTTAAGCTCTGAATGTAGCTTTCTCTTGCAACCTAACCTCATTTTGCCAACATTGCGCAGGATCGACCCACTGAGACTACTCCGCGCTCTCTGGATGCCCAAATAGGATCGCCTTCTGTGCTCCAATCAAACCCTGACATCAAACCCCTCTTCTCCTGAAGCCAGTATAGTTATTGGACTATTTTTTGAAAATGTGGATCTGTCTGGTTTCCATTCTAGACTAAAAACTCTTTGAGGACAAGGACTTTTAAAAACATTTAATCCCATGCCTATGCAGGAGTCCAGCAAATATTATAGAGTTCAATTAAATCATTGGAAAGCAGCACAGCCAGCATTTATGTCCGAGCCCCGCACATGGCCATGCGAGCAGTCAGACAACTCTGGTATCCAAGTTTCTTTAACAACTTGGGCACAAGTCCACCAAAAGTGGGAAGCGCAGGACTGCATCAACATCAGCAGGGATGCTGGAGCATCCAAAAGGTGTAGCCTTGACATTAATGCAGTATAACAAACGTACAGAGTGCATAAATAACATCTGTTTGTTTAACGCTAGGAATTTCCTTTCCAAGGCTTCCAATTCTTCACTCTACTGTTTTCTGACTGAACAGGTACTCATCTTTGATATCCGAATCAACAGCAGGATATGGAAATGCATTTAATTTCTGTTCTCCTGGGCTTTAGCAAATAGCTGAAGTGTGTTTATGCAGTCATAGGTAGAAGAAATACTGTAGGGGTAATCCCAGCACTCGGGAGGCTGAGGCAGGAGGATTGTTGTGAGTTCGAGACCAGCCTGAGCTACAAAGTGAGCTTAAAGCCAGCCTGAACTGCATAGCGAGACCCTGTCTCAAAAAGACAAAAAAAAAAAAAAAAGAAATTTTCTTTTCTTTTTTTACTGTTACTTATTTTCCCATTTTGTTTGATATGAAATATGAGGTGGTGTTAGAAAAAATTTTCCCTTAATTTACTATGAAGTTTTTAGGGAAAAATAGTGCAATACTCAAGCTGCTTTCTGACCACTTGATGCCATCTTCACATGACCTCTGAAAAGCTATGTTATCTTTCTTGATTGGATCCAAGAAACAGTGATGGATAAAAGCTAAGGGTTCCTAAATTCACAAGCCAAATTGTCACAGTCTGGCTATTTTAGCAAGTATTCCTCATTTAATCTTCTCTTCACTTTTATGTGATATAATAGGACATTTTGCATGGAACTTTTTATCATATATTACATTGAACATTTAGTATTTCCTTGGGAAATCGGGGTCTAAATAATATTTTTTGCAGTAAAATGTACATTTTCAGGTATATAAGTCAGGGTGCAAAAGCAAGTGATACATAATAATGGGTAAAATGTAAATATATAAATCAGTACTATATTAGTAATAGCACAGACATCCTCTTTGCATGGGAAACTAAATTTAAATTTAAAGTCATTTATATTGTGAAGGAAATTTGTTGTTAAATTAATACAGAACTATCTATAAAATGTAAGACTTGAAACAAAAACAATAAAAAGACAGACTTTGCCCTGTTATCAGCTTATAAACAACTTCTAGGGTTTCAGCTAGCCTGACCTATTAACCCCATAGGAGTTGACAGCAATAATGTAAAGTATAAAAGTGGTTTTCAAATTTTTTGAAGGAATTCTTTTTTTTTAGATTTGATAGGATTTGAATTAAACCATCTCTTAAAAAATGATACAGGAGAGGCTGCTGTCTTTAAAATAAGCTAAATCAACTTTTCTTACCGAACATAGATCCTCAAGACTGTAGAAGAGAAAGCGTGTTATCTGGAATTGAAATAACATGATCGTCAGTGTTGGGGGCCATCGGATACAACAGTCACCATGTCTGAATCTTACAGTGCATCTTTCTCAGGTCATCTGTACCAAATGCTCTAGATTTGATCAACGAAGATTTTCCCCCCTCTTTTTAAGGATCTACTTATACTTTTTCTCCAAGTACAGAAGAAAAAAAAAATACATCAACAAATGTGATTAATTTTCCTGTTACCGTCATCATTCTACTAATATAAGACCATAGCACCTAATGAAAAACTGCACAGTTCCAAGCACTGCTCTTTGGAAAGGTATTTTCCAATGCAATACAATAGGGAAAGTATTAAGATATTTGGTGAGGGAAAGAAAGTAAACTGAGATTTTTGCCCAGAGTTTATCCTCAGGGATGGGGTGACAAATCCTTGGCAAGACTTGTCCTATCACCCCTTTCCTCTCGGGAACTTTTTTTTTTTTTTTTTGCAGTACCTGGAATTGAACTCAGGACCCTGCACTTGCCAGGCAAGCACTTATTCTATTGAGCTATCTCCCCAGCCCTTCTAGGGAACTTCTTTGACTTGCTTCTTCCCAGTGCCATGTGAAAGAAAATAAATTGTACTTGAAAAATTTGTCCCACAATAAACAAACATAGAAATGTTGAAAAACTTGTGTGAACCTGTGGAAATCTTCAGTTTTCAGGTAATCATAAATACTAAGAAAAAAAACCTAAGCTGTTCATGTGACTTTCGGGCTCTGTCACCAATTTCTGCTTCTTGTGAGTCTTTTACTTGTAGCACAGAAAAGGGAACTGAACAAACTAGTGTGTGGCAATAGTTGAGCTAGAGTCTTGAACTTTTGTACTTTTCTTTTGTAAAAATAAAGTACTTTCTCTTTAAAAAAAAAAAAAAACTTACTCTGTGATAATATTGTGACAGTATAGTTGTCCTACAATGCTGATTACTTTTTATTATGGTACTCTAAAAATGTTTAAAATTTCTTAGAAATCTGAGAATTTTAAGTGCTAAATTCCATGTTTCATAGGTGATAGATGCATTTGCTACAACAATGAAAAACATCAAAAATATAGCTATCTTGTGCTCTCCTTTGCATCCTGAGTGTGCCCAAAAGCTCCTGTGTCAACACAAGTCCCCAGGAGGAACCTATCGGTAGGTCCTTTAGAGGCAGGCCCTGGGAGATGGCTTTAGGTCCCTGGGGGCAGGACCTTGAGGAGGCCTGTGGGACCCTCAGCCCATCCTGTCTTGTTTCCTAGCCTTCAGGGGGATCAGCTTTGCCCCACTGTGCATTCCTACTTGTACAGTGCTGCCTTGTCCAAAGCAGGCCCAACCAATCACGGACTGGAACCTCCAAAATGGGAGCCAAATGAACCTTTTCTCTTTATAAGTTTCATTCTAATGACAGAAGCTCACTTAGTCCACATGAAATCATGGACTAGATGAAGGACTCTTATTCTTTAAGATCTAACTGAGAGTCGGCGAGATAGCTCCTGGTTAGGCAACCAAAGGGTCAGGGGTTTAATTCTCAGGACCACAGGCCCTGCTGGCCCCGCCCATAGGCTTGGTAAGTGGGCTACCAAGACTAGGCATGGTGGTGTACACCTGTAATCCCAGCAGTAGGGAGGCTGAAACAGGAGGAGCATGATTCCAATGTGCATAGTGAGATCCTATACCAAATACATTTTTTAAGAAAAAAAATCTAATTGAGCATCATACTGATACGAGCAATATCTTGTAGATTTGTTATTATTCTTATAAGCAGGTGCCCTTAAGTAGGCAATGATCACCAAAATAGTCTGCACATACTTAAAAATTCCCCATGTTTCTTCTTATTCCTCTTTGTTCTTTTTGAATGTTTTGCAAATACAGTGTCTTCAAGACTGGGGGGGGGGGAGAGACAAACATTGGGTACCTACCTAGACATACCTGAAAGGTACAATAAATACAATAGAAAAAAGCTCAAAAATTAGAAGTGGTAAAGGTGTATGCCTTCTTCAGGGTGAGAACACATAAAAGTTAAAAGTTAAAATTAATTTACTGAGGGCTCAAAGGAGTTGTAGTTGAATGAGGGTGGGGATAGGGTGGGGAACAGAGCCAGGGAGACAAACAGGATGTTGGGAGGTGAGAAAGAAGGGTGGGGAGTAGTGGGCAATCTCAGGAGGAACTAACAAGGTCTGTTAGTAACTATAGTTACCCAGAAAACCTTAAGAACAGTAACAAACAAATGTCACTCAGAAGGCAATGGAAACGGGAGGCCATGCACCAAACATATGCTCAGTGCCGAAGGTCTGAGGGGGTCTGAAGGTCAGCTCCCTCTCATGCCTGTCCCCTGCTGCTGACTCTGCTGCTGGTCTTGAACTCAATATATCCTAGCAAAGGACCATGGGGGAGAAAGGAAGAGCGGACTTGGGCTCCAGGAAGCACATGTCTCCGTCTTGAGAAATAGGAACTTGGGCTATATTCAGTTTAATTTGCTGGCTCTTCTGGTTTCTAGCTTTATCTCTTTGGAGAAGTTTTCACATAGAAGCATATTGTTCTGAGGAAGAATTTTAGTTCCAAGAAATTCCATGGGCCCAGCTATTGGTATGGCTGTTGTTAAAAACCCAAAGGATCAATAAAAGATGTTCACTTCCTTTACTGCCCTGACCCCCTGGAGCCTCTTCTGCTCTCCCTGCCACATTCCTAGTCAGAGAAGCCACCTCTGAGTCTAGGTGCCTTCAAGAAGCCACCCTGCAAGTTCTGCTGGAGGTCTTGCATTCCATTATGCACAACCTGCCCTTTTCTTTTTGGCTATTTTCTAAAGCAGTATGTGTTCACTGAAGAAAAACATACAGAAGGTGGTTGAGAGGCAAAGAAAAAAAATACCCCACTCCTACCCTTGATACAAAATGATTATTATCACTTTCCTATTTTCTTGTTGAAATTGTTTTTAAATCCAAGTCTGATGAAGGCTTCGCTGTTGCTAAGTACAACCATGCGTGATTGTTATCATGGGCAGATCTGCAAAACCTCCAAAGCATTTGTGCAAAGACCAACAAGGTAGGGTGGGAAACCGAGAAATAAAACAGTTGAAATCCCTTTAGAAGCCAAGGGCCAGGAATCCCATGTGACCTCAGGGAGATGTTTCAGGCTTGGGAGGTGAGGACACGCAGCACACTGGGGATGAGCAGAGAAAGCAAGAGGACAAGGCCAGGTCCCTTTAGTGTTTCATGTACTGGCTTTGCTGGCTGAGTCACTGCGGGAGAAAAATGTATATGTGGGGGGGGGAGCAAGAGACGGTGTATGCATATATGTATGTACGCATGCACAAACTATTCTCAACTCACAATCCCTTATGATTTGTCCACTTTATGAATGGTGCAAATATGATTCACAGAGTAGAAACCATACTTCAGAGTCTGGATTTTGATCTTGTCCTGGCTACTGATGTACAGAATACTCCATGGACACAGGACAGTGGCAGTGAGTGGCACTCACCAGCGACCCTATAAGGGTGAACTGTCAGTATCTATGGTGACTGTAGGGCCAAGCTACACTCTTTGGTAAGCTGTTAGTTACTATGACAAATACTCCGGAACTGGGAACATCAATTAAGGAGCAAAGGCTTATTTTCTCGTGGTTTCAGATATTTTGCCCATGGTCACTTGGCTCCATTACTTCTAGGCCTAAGGTAAGACAGAAACACAGAAAAGGCCACATGGGGAAGGGTATAATGGAGGGAAGCTACTCACCTTGTGGTAACCGGATTGCAGAAAGAAAGCACCTGCTCCTATTTTCAGGCTTGGGAGGCAAGGACAGGCCGCACCGCACATTAAGATTCCCTCAGGGCCCCAGGGTGGCTCCACCCACGTCCACGGCAGGTCTCTCTTCTCACTCAGCAGTCCACATGCCAATGGTCTCCAGAGCATTCTCACAGACACACCTAAAGGCGTGCTTTACTAGTTTCCTGGATACTTCTCCAGCCAGTCAAAGGGACAATCAAGACTAACTGCGATGGGTGTATTCGATAAAGCTTCAGTGATGGGTGGCTGGGATGTAAGCCTGCCAGAAGTCAAGGAGCAGGCATCTGTCTATTTCACCTGCTGGCACATGGACAACAGTCGTAGCTCTCTGCTTTGCACTGTGGCACTACATTTAATGCCATTTTTATATATTGTGAAGCTCACCTGCTCAGAAATCTTCCATGATTTACCAAAATTTCCAATTTCTCAACAACACACCTTGGCTGACACCTGTGTCACACTTTTGAGAAGCCCATGGTCCCACTGATTCTTTTGCTCCTGTCCTCTTTTCAGATCCCCACGCTGGAGGGACCGGGGAGATGGCTCAATGGAATAAGCGCTTCCCTGGCAAGCGCAAGGGCCTGCGTTCAATCCCTGGTTCTGCCCCCATCCCCCCAAAAAATTACTTATTTGGTGTCCGGGAGATGGCTCAGTGGAATAAGTGCTTCCCTGGCAAGCATAAGGGCCTGAGTTCAATCCCTGGTTCTGCCAAAAGAAAAAAAAAGAAAGTGTTCAGATCCCCACGCTGAGATTTGCAGTCCCTTCCTTCTCCCTCAGTGGAGTTCAAATGTCCCTCACATCACCACCCTCAAAAAGAATTTTGGGGACTTCCTGACCATGTATGATTTCATCTGCAAGACTGTAAGAGCCTTAAAGACAAAGATCAAAGTGCATACTACAGCTTAGATATGGTCAAGTGTGTCCCTCCAGCATTCAAGTGTCAAAATTTTACATCCATCATGATATCTTAAAGAGGGTGGAATCTTAAACACACTATGGTGTTCAGGGGTGAGGCCTTTGGAAGCTGACTGGGATGTGATGTGGTCGCAGGGATAGAGACCCCAGGATTGAATCCTGGTGGCTTTATAAGAAGAGAAAGAGAGAGAGAGAGTGAGAGAGAGAGAGAGAGAGAGACTGTGTGCTTCACTGTTTGCCATGGAATACCCTGCAGCACTTCAAGCCTCTGCCAACATAAAGTTCATTGCCAGGGGTGAGGCTCCTCCACCTTTGTCTAGGTTGTGAGTCAAAATACACTTCTTTTCTGTACATCTTACTCAGTCTGTAGTATTGTCTTCAGAAAACAGATTAAAATGCTACATGAAGGGCCAGGGAGATGGCTCAGTGGAATAAGCGCTTCCCTGGCAAGTGCAAGGAACTGAGTTCAATCCCCAGTTCTGCAAAAAAAAAAAAAAAAAAAAAAAAAAACACTACATGAATACTCATATTTTGAACTAGCAAATCTTTGTTTAACTCTCTTGTGAGAACTAATTTAGGGTCCCAAGACACCCACTTTGGTCCCTCCTGAGTGCTAGTCTCCAGTGACCTGTCGCCCACTAGGCCCTAGTTTTCATAGGTCCCACCATTTCTTAACATTATCACACTGGAGACCAAACTTCCAACACAGAAATCCTTGGGGAACAAAATACATCCAAACTGTATGGAAAACCAAACCAAGACAGCCCTCAATTCCGCACTGATTTGATAATTATAAACCACTTTCCTTTGAAGTAGTACCATACATAATATTAAATCTCCAAGAGTTCATTCAAATTCCCAATGATATAGAAACAGTATGTTTATAGTAAAATTTAAAAAAGCTGTTGACATATTCTACACACAAAAAAATAAGCAATAAATAACTGAATACAAATGATTACTTTTCACTAGATTAGGACTCAAGGAAAACAGATTTAACTATAGGAAAAGGAGAGTGTTTTCCATCTGCGTTCTCCTAGTTGCTGTCGTCCATCAGTTTCTTGCCGCCCTTTTCTTTTGGAATGCATGTGGAGTCCTAGAGACCAAAGCTTCAGGCCGCATTCTGACTGACCCAGTTCTGTGTAATGTCAGGACCCCCAGGACCCACACACAACACCCCAGTCGCTTTCCTTGTTTCCTCATCCTCAGGGATTTTCTCAGCTCCCCCTTCAGCCCCTACTTCCAAGAGCAATGGCTGGGCGATGCCATCCCCAGGCATTGCTTCACCTCTACAGTTAAACTCACAGGCCCTCACTCTTGACAGCTCACCTGGAACCTTCCAGGTCACTTACTACACAATTCCCAACATGCCCATTCCTCAGCCATTTAAAATATCCGGGCAACCCAAACTTTGGCTTGTTCTTTGCATCCTCCTCCTGCTTTACCTTCCCAGCGCTGACTCCAAGAGCCAGCATTCCAACTGTTTCGTGTTTTAGCCCCTGGGTTGCAATGGTTCTGCCAAACACAATCCAGGAAAATTGTCCAACTGCACAGGAAATGTTGAACGCTCCTGGGTAGGGGAGGGTTGGGGGGTCACACAGCCAGCTTGACCTTCATCAGTGTGTCGGTCATCTAATTCAGCCTATTTCCTAGCAACTCTAAACGTGGTGGGCAGATACACTGACACAGAGATGGCTATGTGGTAACTTGTAGAGATGCTGAAGAGACCCTGCAGACCTGTCTACTGCTTCAGAGATGAATGCCCCTCAACCCAGTGCTTCTAATTTTACTGCAAAACATACAGCTTTGTTTCCTTTGAGATAGATTTAGCTGCGCTGTTCATAATTCCACAACCACAGGATGAATTTCTGTTTTTGTAACTTGTGCTATAATCAAATGAGAAGAAACATTAAGGTAGAAATAAAAAGTTCCAAAATGTAAAGCATCAAAACTGTGTCACAGTTTTATTTCAAAAGAGAAAGTGGAGCCTGTGTCCCCCAGGCTCCAAATTAGCCTCAACTTTCAAGCGTCACAGTGTTACTGTCTGGTGGTAATTTGTCATTCTCTAGTCAACAAATACTTATGGAACATCTTTCTTTTGATAGACATTGTTCTAGCTAGGAGCTTAGGAAGGAAGAGTGAAATAGAATATCCCTGCTCTTACATTCTAAGTTAAAAAAAAATTATATATATATATATATATATATATATATATATATATATAATTTTAAAGAGAACATAGTAATTTTAATCATGTATTTTAAAAAATTAAGTAAAATAGGATAATATACAGAAATCTGAAGTGTTGACTTTCTCCTCCCAATCGAAAGATGGCTGCCACAGCTTTAAGCATCACGTCCTCATATCACAACTTCCAAAGTACGTCTAGGAGTCTCCTGTTAAATGGAATAAAATTACTTTCCAGAAACCCCTAGCATACTGTCTTATTTTGTCTTTTGTCATTTTGACAAAAATCTGAGAAAAAGAATGGAAAGGAAAAAAAAAATTATTTGGGCTCACAGTTTCAGAAGTGACAGTCCATGATGACATGGCCCTGCTGTTCCTGGGCCTGTGACAAGGCCAACCATTACAGTGGAGGGTGTGGCAAAAAAGCTATTTACTTCAGGGCAGTGAAGAAACATAGTGTGAGCCAGAGTTGATGAGATTCAGTCCCCATGTTTGTACCTCCCTCAGTGAGGCCCCAACTTTGTAATTTCCATCACTTCCTAATAATCTTAACCAATTCTGAACCATTGCTGGATTACTCCACCTCCTGATCCAGTCACTTTCCAAAGCCTCTGAGGATATATCTTGGCTTCAAACCTTGACACACACACTTGATGTGCCAGTGACAGGAGTTGGGTCATACATGCAGCCTAGGTTTGTAATGACTGGTTGGGAACAACGACTCAGATAACACCAGGGAGCAGAATCCTTACCTGCAGTCTGCCACTCAGAACCTGAACTAGACCAGCTCGCTATCAGCACGGCGCAAGGGTAGTGCAGGTAACACCCTGGGTCAGGCAGTCTGCTAGCCTTAGAGAAAGAAGGAAAACCTAGACTCCACTTTTACCATCTCCCTGCTGAAGGGAGCACCCTCACCTTTCCTCACTATGTCCAAGCCCTTGGATTTATCTCTTCTGCTTGGGAAGACCCTCCCTTCCTCCGGGTTCCTACAGCCCATTTATTCCTTTGGCACACCATCACCCACTGAACAGCTGGGCCCTGGCAATATACTGAAAGGGCACAAACTTTGTCCTCATAGTCCCTCCAAGTTCCTGCAATCATTAAATATCCACTTGAAAGCATTATAAGAACTGAGATCCAGGTGCCATGGAGCATGGAGAAAGAACCCTTCAACTTGCCCAGGTGGGGCATGAGATGGTGCTGCAAAAAAGATGTATTTTGAAGAAAATGCCATACAAATCAAGCCTTAGTGGGATCAGGGCCAGCCATATAGCTCAGCGTATTAAAGCACCTGCTTAGGCAGACACTGGGACTGGGGTTCGATCCCTGGCATGCTGTGCCAATCTTACCCCTGGGGCATGCTGAGAGGAAACTGAGACTGGGCATGGTGTCACACACCTGTAATCCCAGCACTTGGGAGGCTGAAAACAGGAGGATCACTATGAGTCCGAGACCCTATAGACCCTGCAATAAATACATTTTTAAAAAAAAGTCTTAGTGGGATCTAAGAACTTGAGAGTGGAGGTCAGGAGTTGGGAGAAAATGTAAGGAGGCTCTTCCACCTAGAAAAATGTGCATGTGTAAAGGGCCAGGGGTGGGCAAGGGAGCCAGAGGAAAGATGGAAAGTTGCAGGTAGAAAGTGAGAACAGGAAAATAGTCTGTGATAGAGTAGCTGGAGGGCAGGTCTGCAGGGTATGAAGTGTCTGCATGTTGGAAACCACTCTTGTTCCTCTGCTCCCCTCCCTTCCTCACACTTCCAACCACACCACCATAGGACGACCAAGGAGGCACAGGAGCAGGAGGGTGGACCAGGGCAGTGGACCAAGCGTGGGCAGCGACCAAGGAGGATTCAGGGAATGACAGTACAGTGCTTAATCGATTGTGTCAATTTGGGAAGTTAAAAGCTTGACTAAATGAACTAAATCAGCTGAGAGACTACAGCATTTCTTGGTCTTCCCAGTCAGCTTAGACTTTTTCTCCTGGCTTCTATGTAGACTCTTCGGCCTCCACCTTGGATCCTTCAGCCTTCTGTTGTACACTCATCAGCGTTCTGTCGCAGGCCTATTAGCCTCCTGACAGGGACTCACACGGAACACTGCAGTGAGCTCCAGACCTTACCCTGAATCCTTCAGTCTCCTGCACACAGACGCCCTCTGCACGCTTCCTCATCCATTCTGTGGCTGACCTTAAGAAATCTTACGATTTCTTATACATTTGTACACCTTGTGTTTTATCTGTTTCTAGTAAAACCCTGACTGATAAAACACACGCTGTGCCCTTTGAGCAGTTATGGGCAGCCTCGGGCAGGTCTGGTTTGGACACTTGTAAGGTTGGCGATGTTCTTCTCCAAGCCACTGAATGGCTACATTTTTGTACACGTTTCCTTAAGTTGCCTCCACATTGCACTGAACGCAGTGTGCTCAATTAACTTGAAAAATGGCTTTCTTCTCCCTTTGCACTTTCCACATGGCAGCCACTCCCTTTAGGGGTCACATTTCTTTCCACCTATTCTACCTGATCTTCTCCAGGTGCTTCACATGAACACTGAAATGAAATTATGTTTCGGGACATAAACTTTTCATCACTCCTCTTTCTGAGTGAAGCCCTTATTTCTTGAGCATCTATTATGAAAGACACTAACGTGCCCAAAATTCTCTGTCAGAAACTCGTTTCAACTCACACAAGCCATTCAAGGCGTTTAATGATCAGTGCATTACAATTAGCGATCCACATAAATCCAACAATTTTCTTGCGTCTTTTATTCTTTTTTTTTTTTTAAGCCTCTTATCTTGTACACTGTTAAGATTAAGTATATGGGACAGCACGATCGCACAGGGGCTGCATCCGTTGTGGGTCTTCCATGTGTGTGCATTATTTACAGTATGCAATTTCACTGCTTGAGGTTAGGGAGTACTAATTTTTATAACACTGTCTAACATGTAGGGGCTGGAAATCCATGGATTGCTATGTTTTAAGTAGCACCACACCTGGACTAGGCATCAAAGAGGATGGTGAACTCAAAGGCCTTTAAAAAAAGGATTTTGAAGTATTAACAAGCTATAGACTGCAGCAAACGTTTTAAAACATTAACCAGGACTAAAACAATTGCACCAATTTGTCCTTTGTTCTTTTTATTGCATTCCTTCTTTCATTAACACCGTTTAAAAGAAACTTGGGGGGCCCCAGTAAACTCTAGCACCGAGTTATACAAACTCCACTCCCAGAGGGGCCTGGCACGCAGGCCATGCGCGAAGGCCACTGTGCTTGCTGGTGCTCCATCCCGGGGAAGCCACAGGAAAGCAAAGGTCGCAGGGCCCAGAATTGGCTAGCAGGGGTTCCCTCTCAGCCCGAAGTTTGCCAAGTTTTCATTTTCAGGAGCGCCGGGCCCGCGGGAGATGCGTGCCTCCGGTCTCCAGGACTTCCCAGAGAACAGAGAAGTCTAAGGGCGCTGCCCGGGCTACCCCGTTGCCTCGAGGGGTCGCCTCCTTAGGGGGCCAGGTCGCCCTGGGCACAAAGACACTGCGCGCGCTCAGGCTGGCGACGGCCCTGGGAGGACACTAGGCACCATCCCGGCTCAGCCCTCTCCGCGCCTCCTCTCCAGGAGCGGTTCCGCTCTCGGTCCGGCCCATCAGCCCGCCAGCGCGCTCGGCTGCTGGTCCACTCGTCCGAGTTGAGCGCGCGCAGCCGACGAGGGGTGCCGGCCGCCGGCTCAGCCCTTCCTTCCCGCCGCGCCCAGGGCCGCCCTTCCCGCCCGAGCCGGTGATTGATGGCCGCGCGGCCGTCCGCCCGGCTCCCCCGCCTCGGCTCGCCCGCCAGCCCAGCAGTGTGTTTTGGAAGCGGCGCAGCGGGCCGCGGCCGAGTGACGCCCGGAGCGGGCAGCGCCGCCCTTCCTTCCCCCAGGCTCGGGCGCGGCGCGGCTCCGGGGCGGAGGGTGCGCGGCTGGGAGGGCGGGGGCCGAGGGCGGAGGACGCGGACGGGGGCCGCCGCGCACGCCCAGCCCCACGGCTCGCCGCGCCTCGTGGGACAGGTCGGGCCGGCGGGGCGGCGCCCGGCTCGGGGGAATAATGAGTGTCTGTCAGGCCGTCCCCGGGTGACTGGGCGGGGCGGGGCGGAGGCGGCGCGGGAGGCGGGGGTGGCGGGGGAAGGGCGCAGGGCGGGGTGCGTGTTTGCGCCAGTGACTCGGCCGACCCCTCCGGCGGCTGCCTCCACCCAAGTGGGTGGGGACCGCCCAGCCCGGGCGGCCGCCGCGGCTCCCGCTCCCTCCCTGACCCTCCCACCCCGGGTCCCAGCCTCTACTTACCCCGCCAGCCCCGGGAGGCTCGCAGAGCGAGCGGCGCCGGCGTCATGTGACTGCCCGGAGTTGGTGCCAGGAGCCAGAGGGGAGCCAGGAGCGGAGCCGCGCGGAGCCGGGC